>BPLR01019053.1:0-48078 GCA_021605095.1 Caerostris extrusa | reverse complement strand
AGGCCGCAAGAGGAAAGTATCAGTGAGATTCATGCAGTACGTGGGGCAGTGATATGGGCAACCCTGTTGTAAATAAACCATTAAGGAGTTGGCACTCACTGCAGTTCCACTCGTCCGATCCGTCCTCGCAGTCCTTGTAGTCGTCGCAGATGAAGCGCTGCTCCACGCAGATCTTGCTGCCGTTGCACACGAAGTACCCCGGGTGGCAGTCGAACGACCGCTTCGCACGGACCCTTTCTACAGCAGAGGCATATTTCACGCCGCCAATGCTGCTGTACGCTGAAAGAACATAGAAAATTGCTTACACACACACATATATACAGTGAGCCACAAAATTGAGTATACACCTCTAAAACTTTTAGACTTCTTCCAATTACAAATTAAATATTGATTTAAATAGACATTTTTTTTATCCTAGATACTTTAACCTCTGCTTTTACCATCCTATAATAACACAATTCTATAGTTAACTTATTTATTACGAAAAAAAGTTAAGCGATTCGAAAAGATAAAGCCATACCACAAGATTAATTATACCTTCACCACCATATATTTTTGTAAATTAATATACACCACTTTTTGGTTTCAATTTTTCTTTAAAAAGGTTTCAGGGAGTAGCTACTGCTTATAACACGTGCTATTGCACTTCAATGCTTTAAATAGTATTTTTTTCTTATTAAAAATCGTAAAATGAGTTCTCGTAGAGAAACTACTGAATCTGAGCGTTTATTGGTTATAAAATGGTCGAAAGAGGGCAAATCTCTTCGAGAAATCGCTTCGTTGATTGGTGTAACTCATGGTTGTGTCCAAAAAAATACTACAGAAGTATAGAAAAAACTGGATCTGGGGCCAATATTCTTGGAAGAGGACGTAAAGAAATACTGAGTACTACAGCTGAAGAGGAAGATCATTCACTCAGTAAAGAAAGATCCGAGGGTGAGTGCCTCAAACTAGCTTTATCGATGTCCTCTTACAATCGGGAAAAAAGATCTCAGTTGAAACAATTCGACTTACCTTGCACCAATATGGGTTTCATGGCCGTACACCAATACGAAAGCCACTCATCAAGTATGTGAATAGACAAAAAGAGAGTGATTTTCGCCAAAGAACATCGTTTAAAGCCTATTTCTTTCTGGAACACTGTAATATTTTCTGATCAAAGTAAGTTTAATCTTTACGGAAGCGATGGACGATTTAAAATATGGAGAGAAGCTGGGAAAGCACTGGCACCTAAAAGCACCATTAGAAGACAGTCAAGTTCGGAGGTGGATCTGTCCTCGTTTTGGGGGTTGTATGTCGGCTGGAGGAGTTGGAGAGCTTGCTTTTATTGATGGTATTATGGACAAACATGTATATTTGGGGGATTTTAAATGATAACTTGAAAAAAAGTGCCAGTAAGTTGGGGCTTGAATCAAGCTTCATATTCCAGCAGGACAACGACCCCAAGCATACAGCGAAGATTGTGCAGTTATACTTGCTGTACCATTGCAAGAAGCAATTACTCCAGACCAGTCTCCAGACCTAAACGTCATCGAAAATTTGTGGTCGCAATTAGAGAAAGCTGTACATGAGTACGAAATCACAAGCAAAGAAGTTCTCAAGAAGGTTCTGAGAAAAGAATGGGCTAAAATTTCTGTTGAAACCACTAAAACACTGTTAGAATCTATGTCCAGAAGATTACAAGCTGTAATTCAAGCAAAAGGTTATGCAACAAAATATTAATTAGTACGTTAAAAGGAAATTAATAAAGGTGTATACTTATTTTTGTGGTGTGGTTTTTCCTCTCATCTCAGATCTTTTATTTTTTTTCGTAAAAAATAAATAAACGTAACAATTTTATAAGTATAGTACGGTAAATAAGGTAAAAAAATTTCAATCATCTTAAAGCAATATTTAATTTGTAATTGCAAAAAAGTCTCTAAGTTTCTAAGGTGTATACTCAATTTTGTGGCCCACTGTATATAGGATCTCATTTTAAATATATTGAGCTAAGTAAATTAGAATTCACAAAGTAAGTCTTGCGAGCAAATAAATAAAGTTTTATATATATGATATATAATCTTTGCACACACACGCACTCCTAAATATATATAATATATACATACAGGATGATTATAAATGAAAGTCTCTGCTTTCAAAATGTTGTAGAAAAATAATCACTCGTCACAATGAGTTCAAATTTGAACTGAAGATACTTGAAGAAAGGGGAAACGGTAGGGCATGAAAAAAAAGTCCACCAATTTATCCCTTCCAATTTGGTATGAACTTGCTAGGGTGGATGGGTGTCATAACTTTTGAATGACTTTGGAAGTCATTTTTTCCGTCAAAAAAATCCTCCGAAATAATTAAGCACATTGAACACTACAGTGGGTTTAATGTGCAACTCATGCCAAATACGTTGTCATTTCGATTCAAATTATCACTGGCAACCGAATTCACTTTCTTTATGCCGCTTACAGCGTCATCTTTTAAAAACACTGTAAAACGTTTTTTGATGCCGTACCGTTTTCCCTCTTCTTCAAGTATCTTCTGTTCAAATTTGACATCATTGGAAATTGTGGCTCTATTTTTTACAGCATTTTGAATTGGGTCTTTAATTGTAATTACCTCTGTATATATATATATATATGGTGATTCAAAATTTCGGTGCAAAAATTAAAAAAAAACTATAGGTAAAGGGGAATTAGGGGACCATTCAGGAGGACCATTGATAAACATTTTCCCTTTTTTTCGAATGATTAATTTTTATGGAAGAAATCACGGTTCTGAAATAGAGCTGATATCAGTATGAAAAATTATTTGTGATAAGCATAAATCTGCGATTATTAGAAATATATGCATCTGATTTTGTTTATTTTAATTTTGAAATAATAAATGAATTATTATTCTTTTTCAACTTTTTAACTAACTTTGTAATTAAAAAAAAAAAGAAAAAAATTTAATTGATAAAAAGTTATTTATTTTAATGGTCTGTGATCTATGCAAATATTTATAAAATACTAGCGTTTACTGAAATTTAAAAATTGAAATAACATTGTAATTATATTGATATAAATAAACCATCATATATTCATTAAATATTATTTTTTTTCAAAATATGGAAATTATTAAAGGGGGTTAGTATCTTAACGGATTTTCTTTCTTTTTTTCATATTATATTTTATAAGTATGTGGATGAGTTTCCTAAATGAGAAAAATCATCTTTTTTTAATTTATAGAATATTATTCTTAATTTTGTATCTAAACGTCAGTTTATTCAATATAATTTTAAATTTATACGTAAGCATTCATTTAACATATTCATCTCAGGTTTCAAATTGTCTACTAATTAATAATATGAGTACTGTAAAAAAAGCATTTTGCAATTGAATGATATTACAATAAAAAGCTTTCGTTTTACTTTCAGTTTAGAAGAAATATCGATTATACTTTTTATTTCGATGTTCGTGGAAATACAAAATGCAAAATGCAAAATGCAAAAAAAAAAAAAAAAAAAAAAAAAACTTTTTGAAAGAATATAAATGTGAATTCGTGTACTGTAAATCATAATTTAATCGTCGTCGAGGATTGGGTCGTATTGACTATTTCCCGTGACCAGCCCAATACAAACTAGTCTTGAAGAAGGCATGTCGTGTGGGCTGCAGCGACGAACTCTGTTATTCATTTTGCACTACCCAGGGGGCACATGCAGCTTGAAGATATGCTAGGGAACACGAGTAACACTGCCCCCAAGACGCTCTACGATCCATTACACGGGCACCTACGGTTTAAAGTGGATTCCGAACCACTACAAACATCCATGGTACCACCGGGACTCGAGCCAGAAACCTGTGACATCGAGCACTATAGCACTGGTTACTCGGCCTACAGAGACTAGTCACTGGGACATTCTAAAAGAATTTTACTATTTAATATATTTCAAATATAATGAAAGGAACTTTTTTTATTATTCGCCTGTGCAATTTTTATTGGTCAATCCAAAAAACTACATGGAGATTTTTACAATTTTCAACAAAAGTATTTCTAAATATATTAAAATCTTCCACCCACCTAATTTGCTACATGGTTTTGCTACATAAACATTGAAACTTGATCTGTAACCACCTAATTTGTGGTTACAGATCAAAACTTTAATTGATAAAAGGAAGTCAATATTAAATACATTATAATATTCTATACAATTTTCACAGTATACTCATACAATATTACAATTTTTAGATTTATATGTTATAATATTTTAAATACATTATAATGATAATTTTAATTATATAATTATATTAAATGCATTTAAAATGTGCAATATATTATAATATTGTTTACATTATGATATTTCTATATTGTATATTACAATATTGAATTCGTATACTGTAAATCTTAATTCTAAATAGCACTACAACCCATTTATGTAAATATAAATATAATTTATATAAATACTACAACCATATATGCAATACATATAATAAATGTATGTAAATATACCATCTAATATTTCAAATCTAATATAACATTTTATTTTTCGCCTGTGGAATTTTATTGGATCTATCCAGAGACACTACATAGTGATTTTTAGAATTTTCAACAAAAAAGAAATTTCTAAACATGTCATAAATTTCCCCCACCTCATTTGTTACAAGAATAGTTGCAAAAATCAAAAAGATGTCAAAAGAAAGTCAATATTTAATACAGTACAGTACAGCAAAATAATTTCCAAATATCTTGTTTCTGTTCCATATGAGAAATCACGGGGGAAAATCAATTCCACTTCAACTGCAAATACTTTACTTATTTTAGTGCCAATATTCCGGTGCAAACAGCATTTCAAATTCAATAAAACTCCTTTGGAAAAGCAAGAAATCATTGAATGATGAAAAGTTCTTCTCTGCAACCTTTCCTCATATATCTATTTAATTTTAAAAATTAAAATTGATAAGTTTTTGAAAATCTTTTTTAGACTTTGATGACAATTTAATGTAGATAACCTGATCCAGCTTTAATTTAATTAAAAAGCAAACATTAGAACATTTTAAAAATAGTCAGTTCCATAAAACAGGTGAAAGACTTAGATGTGAAATCTCTTTTTTTTATTGACTATAAACAGAAAAGAGATTGTAATAAAGCAAGCAGATGAGATACATCAAATGGCAGGAAATAGGCAAATATAATCAACAAAATGTTAGTCATATTGAAGAACAACATCTCTCGAATATTAAAAAAAAAAAAAATAATACATAGATGCACAGACAACTGTCCACTAATAATTTTTGGTCGTTCCTCATATATATCTGTTTTATGTAAAAAATTAGAATTGATAAGTTTTCGAAAATCTTTTAGATTTTGATGATAGCTTAATGAGACTTGCCATGAGTGCTGATAAACACCTATCCTCCCACGCAGTTACAAATTTAATTCTTTACGGCTCTATAAATGGAATAAAGCAGATGAAAAGATTGATGTAAAATCTCTTTTCAATTAATTAGAAGTAGAAAAGCGATTTTATTGAAGCAGATGAAAACAACATATTGAAGGAAACAGCTAAATATAACAGGTGGTCGGAAAAGTTCATAGGCTGATACATAGATAGCGCTACTAGATTAAATCCATATGATTTTTAGTTAGCCCTAACCTTCAAAAGACACGTGTATAAATTTGGCAGCTGTTACACTATTAGTATGTGAGTTATAGCCTTTTTAGTGAAGCAACTTAGTTTCAAACTCTTAGTTTCAAAAAATGGATAAAAAGGAATTCCGTCTGTTAATAAAGCATTGTTTTGGCGACAAAAAAATACTATTGATGCCAAGGCTTGGCTTGATAAACATTATTCGGACTTTGCACCAGGAAAATCAACCATAGAGAAGTGATTTGTTAAATTTAAACGAGGCGAAATGAGCACCGAGGACGATGCACGCAGTGGACGCCCCAAAGAGGCTGTTACAGAACAACGAAAAATATCAAAAGTTCACAAAATAATTTCTGATAACCATAAAGGGAAGTTGATTGAGATAACTGAGACCCTAAAGATATATAAGGGACGTGTTGGACATATCGTGAATGAATATTTGGATATGCGAAAGCTCTGTTCAAAGCGGGTGCCGCGCGAGCTCACAATCGACCCAAAACAACAACGAATTGATGATTCTAAGCAGTGTTTGGAGCTGTTCAATCGTAATAAACCCGAATTTTTGCCTCTATATGTGACAATGGATGAAACATGGCTCCATCATTTCACACCGGAGTCCAATCGACAGTCAGCCGAGTGGGCTGTAAGTGATGAACACTAAAAATGCATTATAACTCACATACTAATAGTGTAACAGCTGTTAAATTTATACACGTGTTTTTTTGAAGGTTAGGGCTAACTAAAAATTATATGGATTTAAAACTTTTAAACTATGGACTAAACTAGTAGCGCCATCTATGTGTCAGCCTATGAACCTTTCATCCCCACCTGTTAATCTACAAAATGTAAGTCATAGTGAAGACATCGTATCTCGTATATTAAAAACATTTAAATCATGGATGTACAGACAATTGTCCACTAATACTTTGTGTTTGTTCTTCCTTTTATATCTATTTCTATTCTAATGCAGCTGGTAATACAGAGACAGTTAATCTTATGTAATAAGCATGGGCTGCATCACGGTTACTCATTTAGCATTATCCAGGAAGCACGTGTAGCTTGAAGATATGCTACGGACGCGAGTAACACTACCCCATATATCTATTTTATTAAAAATTATTTTGATGGTAGCTGAATATAGGGAACTTGATCCATCTTTATTTTAATTAAAAGGCAAACATTTAAATATTGGAAAAATAATTCCATTCAATGTTTCCTGTTTTATTACAGACTAGAAAATCTCTTCTATTCTCAAAATTCCTCAACGATTCAAAATGTGAAGAAATAAGTGTGAAGTAAATTTAAGACATTCGAAATTCACGTTCTATATTGAAAATATAATATACGAATCCTTAGTAAAATTCTTTATCTACATATTGTTTTTTTTTTATCTCTACGATATTTTTAACAAATACCTTTTAGACAAACATAATTTTTTAGGTATTATTGATGCGATATTTTAAAGATTTCTAATAATTTTTCTTCATAATTAAATACATTAGGAAATTATTAAATACATACATATCAAAATATTTACCTGTAGCTGATTCAAATTCAGACAATATTAAAATAAGCAGCTAAATCTTTAATATACAGGTTGATTATAATTAAAAAAATCCCACATGTAAAAAAGGACCACATGCTGTAAGACCCCTCGTCACAATGAGTTCAAAATTTGAACGGAAGGTACTTAAAGAAGGGCGAAACGTTACGGCATCGAAAAAAGTTCTAAAGTGTATTAATAGATGGCTGTGTAAACGGCATAAAGAAAGTGAATTCGGCTGTCAGTGATATTTTGAATAGAAATTGCAACGTGTTCGGCATGAGAGTTTTAACATTAAAAACCAACTATAATGCTGGATTGTTTCCGGTTTTTTTGACAGAAAAAAGGAATTCCGAGTCATTCAACAGTTGTGACACTGTTAGAGGAAAGTCCATCCACCATGGCAAAGCCATACCAAATTGGATGGGAGAAATCAGTGGATCTTGTTTTGAATTTTTGATGCCATACCATTTCCCCTTCTTCAAATACCTTCAGTTCACATTTGAACTTATCGAAGAGGATTCTTTTTTTTTACAACATTTTAAAACTGGAACTATAATTATAATCACCCTGTATTTAATTATAAATCGGACAACGAAAAAGATATAATTTTTCATTTATTTTGCTCATGAAATGGTTGACCACAAATTAATTCTTTAAATGAAAAACAAATTAATTATTCTTAATTAAATTCCATGATACATCTAGAAATACAGCAGGTAAAATACAAATTTGCACTGCTAAAGCTGTATTGCATTACTCATTTTTTCCAATTAAATAATGATGTTTTACATGAATACAGTATTTCTAAATATTTAATGTAAGAGAAAACCTTACGGAATATTTTTCTAAAGCATTTATTGAATTTTTTCCAATAAAACACAGTGGTTTATCTTTTTTTAAGATTTAAGTGTTTCTCTGAACAAATTGAAAAGAAATTTGGTTTTCCTTTTGTTTTAAATCATCGTAATTCAAAGCCCACTTTAATTATAATCAACTTTTATCTTTTAATATTCTTAACCTTTTTCAATTAAAAAATTAATATTTAGTGCTGTATTATATTTTTTTAAATAATGATACATTTAATGTTTATTTAACTTTAAGAAACACATAAGGGCCTTGTTTTGTACCTACCAAAATGCTTTGAGATTTAAGTAAAAGAACCATACGTCACAGATATTCTAAAAATAAAATAACTTAAGGCATTATGTTAGTTTTTTTTCCATTTAAGCTATTAGCCAAAAATATCTCACGAAATTTATAAAAAAACGTATTCAAAATACTTAATCAAAATATTAAATATTGCCAAGATAATCATCGAAGTAATATACCATAATTTTTTATAATTATAGCTCATATCAAGAAGTTTCAGGTAACAATAATTATTTGAACATTTGTGAACCTTTTGTTCCATTTATGCATGACGACTAGTATCGATCAGGGAATGAGACTGCCTTCCCATATGACTATTTAAAAGTAACTACCCTACATTTAAGTGCCGTATGGGAGAAAAACCCATAAAATTCCCACTAGGCAATATCACTGTTGATAAGAGATGGTTTCTGACCGTTGTCACAATCGCCATAGATTATTCTCGTTTCTGAAATCCAGCATGCAATCAGATTCATATCCATTGCAACGTGAATGTCACCAGCGACTTTGAACCCGAGACCTCCTATACCAGTTACGCACTTCACACCGCATGGGCAATAACAATATTGTCCATTCAATTTTGAAAATAGCATTTTTTGAATATATATATACGCACACATAACTCCAAATTATACAATGTAAAGCGTATCAGCAGGAGAAAGATGAATGTATGAAATGTAAAATAATTTGTTGTTGTTCTAATGCAGGTGAACACACAGTTAATCTTTATGCCATAAGTAAGGGCTGCACCCGCTGTCACTCATTTAGCATTACGTGGGGCACTTGTAGCTTGAAGATAAGCTATGGACGCGAGTCACACTTCTCCCACAACGCTCTACGATCCCTATTAGACCGGCACATACGGTTTGAAGAAGCAAAAGATATGCAAATTTTCATATGGCAGTAGCATCGCGTAGAACGGAGTATAAATGCGCAGTGATTTCGCAGAGCTTTCATTTCTGTTCAATTTATTCATGTGAAGAGGTTTTGACGTGATGATGACCGCACGACGGGATTTAACAGACTTTGAACGCGGAATGTTAGTTGGAGCTAGACGCATGGGTCAGGCATTTCAGGCATAACATCCCACCATGGACAGCGCAGTGGTCTACCGCCTGCACTTAACGACCGAGACCGGCGACGTCTGCAAAGATTCGTACATTCTAACAGACAAGCAACACTGCGTCAAATAACCGCAGAAATCAATGTGGGACGTACAAGGGACTTGTCTGCTAGAACTGTGCGGATAAATTTGGCTTTCTTGGGCTATTCCAGCAGAAGACCGACTCGAGTGCCTTTACTGACAGAACGACATCGCTTGCAGCGACTCTCGTGGGCACGTGAGCATATCGGTTGGTCACTAGATGAATGGAAAACCGTGGCCTGGTCCGATGAGTCACGATTTCAGTTGGTAAGAGCTGATGGTAGGGTTCGAGTGTGGCGCAGACCCCCCACGAAGCCATGGACCCAAACTGTCAGCAGATTGCACTGTTCAAGCTGGTGGTGGCTCCGTAATGGTGTGGGCTGTTTTTTCATGGCATGGACTTGGTCCTCTGGTGCGACTGGACCGAACATTGACTGGAAATGCATATGTTCAGCTACATGGAGATCACTTGCAGCCATTCATGGACTTCATGTACTCAAATCAACGATGGGAATTTTTATGGATGACAATGCGCCATGTCACCGGGCCACAACTGTTCGCGATTGGTTTGAAGAACATTCTGGACAATTCCAACGAATGATCTGGCCACCTAGATCGTCCCGGACACGAATCCCATCGAGCATTTATGGGACATCATCGAGAGGTCTGTTCGTGCCCAAAATCCTGCACCATCAACGCTTTCACAATTATGGACGTCTATCGAGACAGCATGGCTCAATATTCCTGCAGAAGACTTCCAACGACTTGTTGAGTCCATGCCACGTCGAGTTGCTGCACTTCGCCGGGCGAAAGGAGGGCCGACACGATATTAAGAGGTATCCCATGACTTTTGTCACTTCAGTGTAAATGAATCATTAAAAGTTGGTTACAATGATAAAAGATCTGATGATGATATGATGATACAATTTCAAACCTTGGGGAGGAATGAATCTTTCAGCTGCAGTGAAATCTCACATCATCAAAATCCTCGTGTGCTAACAAAATTGTTTCAAATAATGTGTAATGAATAATCGGTTCAACTCAATTTCATAATCTGTTAGAAAGTTATTAGGTCGCATTTTTTTTTCTTTTTTTTTAGGGACTTGGATGACTTTGTAGAAAACTATTTTTTAATAACTAATCAAGCTATATTGAGGGCCACGTAGATCTACCTTTACATGTTTGGGTACCTTTTTCGGGTTGATACGCCAAAAATGTTCAACCAACAAGCCCTTCAATTTGGCTCTGAGCCCTAGTCTCTTAGAGTTCTGCTGAGATTCTGGTTTGTCCATTAACATCAGTGGCATTAGCTACGTCTTTTCTGTGGTCACGATTGTCTCCCTGCAAGCACCTCCACAGAATTAAAATTGACCCTGACCCTCTCTGTCTCCTGAGTGACAACAAGGGAAGAAATGAATAGGCCCTCACCTTGCTTCCTGTTCTGCACTGTTTCTTTATGGAAGCGTTATTGGATTGCCGACTTAAGTGGATGGACTAACTGATGCCATTTGTTTTTTATCTTGTTTTTTCATTTTTATGATATTTATTGTCCAGTAAACGTTCCATTGGAAATAAAAACAAATGCTGAAAAATCGAAACCACATACTTTTACAGCTAGCTTCTATCGTTTGCTACACAGTAATAACCGCCGACATACCTAATATATTGCCAATTAAAGATTAGACGATGCAGATGAGCTCTCTCTCTTCCTCTACTTGCCTATTTACTTTATGAATTTAAATTAAAAACTAATATTAAATTTAAAAAAATGCAAAATTTAATTAAAACATATCTGCATTTTTTTGTATAAGTCTTAACAATTTTTAGCTTGAAAAAAAATTTAAAAACCAGTAAAAAAACCTTACAACTCCATCCATATTGAAAATGATAAAGTAAAATAGTACACAGTTGAAATAGAGAACTGAAATCAAATATAACGATTAAAAATTGATGAAGGAAAAATTGCATTACAGTTACATTTAGTTCTCACCCATATCTTCATACTTTGCATACTGGAAAATTTATTTTTTAATATTTTCATACCAGTTCTACCAAGCTTTGCCTAGATGCAATTTGTTATTGATGTGATCATCTTGGACTGCGGTTTATTACATTTGAAAGAGTAATAACATGAGGCAAGAGAAGTTCTCAGAAAATTTGAATATAAATTTTTGCAATATTTGACATGGATTGTGTTATATTAAAAAAATATAGAACGGTTCTTCCTACTACAAATCTATTGCAGAGGAATAAAAAATGTATATCAAATGCAATTTGCGAGTATATTATAAATATTTGATTTGTAGTAAAAATTTAATTATATGTCTTAAACATTCATGAGTTATTAATTTTCAAATTATGGATTAAAATAAATCACATTTCCATCAAAAATCAAAAGAATAGATTATTAGTTTCATATGCCAAATATTAACTGCATGAGAAAAAAAAATGGTATGATATTAGTTTGGCGAATGCAATGCTATTTGCTTCATATTTTTGGCTAGTTGTTATACATTTTATTTAATTTTTTTTAAAGGTATAATGCATGTTAAAAAAGTGTTAGCGCTATTAAACTTCATCAAGACAAAAGTGAGAGGTAAGTAAAAGATCGTATAACACATTCCAACGTCCCAAACAATAAATATTTGTATTAAACCATTGTATTAGTATTAAATGATTTTATTTGTCACCGATTATTGCTGACATTTTTCTAATCATTTTTGTTTATGTGCTGTCGCTATCATTTTTTCTGAGTTAAATTTGCCAAATACAATTAAAAATAAAAACATATTGTTTCAAATGCGCTTTTATTTGTTTCATTGCTTCCAAATTAATTGTTTACTCTGAATCGTATTTGACAGAAATACATTTTTTAACGAAATTGTGTTACACAACTGTGTTTTAGATTAAAACATTGATAAATTTAAGGCTTAATATAATCTGTTTTTTAAGATAATTTAATACAACTGATTTAAAAATATTCCTATAGTAACCAAATCTTTTTTATTTAATTTGATGTTAGTAAAGTTGTCACAATTTAATTTAATTGATAAAATAAAAAAATAATATATTACATAATTTTATGTATATTATTTAAGTGCTATCAATGTGCAAAAGATTTTACTAAATATACAAATCTAAAGTAGAAACGGAAATTTCATTATTTTTTTAATATAGAATAATATTATCTGAAGTATAAAAAATAATAGACACTGGTATTTATATAAGAATAGAGACTGAAGTACTTCTTAAAAGATTATTTTTTTTATTGTTTGAATAAAAGATTGCTTTGAAATTAATTATAACTTATCATAAATTTATTTATTAAATATTTAATTTAGATAACCTTAATTAATTAACCTACGCATGTTTTATCAAACGAAAAAATTATATAAGCTCTGGTATAAAATTTCCTTTTATATTTACTTTAAATGATATAAACTAATAATAAATTGTCTAAATTAAATGTAATTAAATTAAAGGTAGATACTCTGTATTTAATTAATGCTTATCTTGTGGATCCATAAGTCCATTTTAGTTTCAAAAGTAATTATTAATTTTAATTTTTTTAATTAATTTAAATGGTGAAAGATTAAAACAGAAAACGTGATCCAATTTTGTTAATTAAAAAAATTAATTTTACTAATTCTTTTGTAAAACTATTAATTTTAAGAAATGTTAATTGTCAGTGATTTTTTTGGAAATTAAGTGCAGCTTGATTGTGGACTCATGATGTGCTATGCTTGATGAAGGGTCCCAATATACAAAATTTTTTATTTCTCAATGTTTATTATCCAAAACCTGCTTCACTTTAACATTGAGCTCAAAAACATAGATGCACTAATTGCTAAATATTACATTAAAATGCACAAGCTGTTGTACCTTACGTATTTTAATATGAATATCAAAAATTAATGAATACAATCCATTTAATCCTCATCCTTTTTCTTCTTGAAGACTACAGAAAATTGGATCCCAAAACTAAAAACAATATTATTATTTTTCTTATCTTACTTGGTAGACAACAACATCTAGTCCAAGAACCCGTATGGTCTCATGGGAGGAGGGAAAAGGGAGTGGGATAGCTTCTGTTGTGATGAATCATTCGTAGGTAGAAGTCTGACTTGGCTCCGTGACGCTGAAGAAAGAGGGAACTGCCTTTTGTGAGAACTTTTATGGGGAGCTACTCCACATTTGCATATGGTATGAGAGAAAACACGAAAACCTTCCACCAGACAGTCTGATTAACGAGACAAGATCCTGAACATCACACATGCTCTGAAAAACTAATCGTGTTTTTGGAATAATATATACAACAAAGTCGCCAGAGAATGGAACCTCAACCCTAATGTTCACTACCTGAGCGCGTTGCCATTGAGCCACGATTAGGGCAAAACATATTATTAAATTAATATAATAATCTACAGGAAATATTAATTTATTTATATTATTATTTTAAAACATTAATATTGTATTTTATATAAAAAACGAAATTTATATAAATATTTAGAACTAAATCCATTTATTCAGATGTCATACCACATGATGAAAAACCTACTTTTATTGCCTTAAAAACATATGTGGACGTAGTAAATCTAAAACTCCTATCTGAGATAAATGTCCGAATAAATAAATAATATTTATTTTTCCAAAAATATAATAGATTTAAATTATTTACTCTGTTTAAACTCCGCATCCGTGCGCCATACATTTCAACTCTCATTTTTTTAACTTACAATTTCTGAAATATATTCCTTCCTGGTTATCGGATAAAAGAAAATTTCATTTCATTTTATTTTGAAATGGTTTCATTCGTTTTCGTTCCATATCATTCAATGTATCATACATGCTTCTTATATGTGTGAAATTTTATTTAATCATGTTGGAATATTTCGGGATTAGGGATATAACTTAAATCAGTTTATACAGAATTCTTAAAAGTATTTGGCAAAAATTGGCCGAAATAAGCCTGCCATGTAAAAGAGTCCATGTAAAGTGCATGAGCCCGAAGGAAGAAATGAACA
The DNA here is from genome assembly GCA_021605095.1 of Caerostris extrusa. Lineage (NCBI taxonomy): Eukaryota > Metazoa > Arthropoda > Arachnida > Araneae > Araneidae > Caerostris > Caerostris extrusa. The sequence goes on along the minus strand of BPLR01019053.1, from coordinate 33,598 downwards.
CCATGTAATAAAACACAGGTTAGGTAAAAAAAAATAAACTTTTGACAGTAAATGCTTGAAAAGATTAACAACAACATCAGTAAATGAATCGGCGCACACTACTAAAAATGTCAGATATGACACCTACAATTCCAGCATCAACTAACAATCTGTTCAATAGATCTTCATCGGACACAATGGAACATTTGCACATTATACTAACTTGATTTGCGCACAGACGAAAAAAACTATGCATGATCAATCTGGTGGTCGTAGAGATCAAGGATCAGATCCAACACATTGGATCAAATGTGAGCTTTGGAATTGAGATACTCTCTGACAGTCCCGCCGATATTATCAAGGAATCCATCCGTGATAATATCAGTTACTCATAGAGAAATATATTGGAATATTTAATATATTTCTTATTAAAACTCCTCTATTATATTAATATATTAATATAAGTGGAGTTTTCCAATTTGGGACAAACATAATCACTCACGTGGCTTTTACTTTGTAGTTTAACATAATCGATGATAGCTTGGCGATTTTGGCAGCAATCTATACTATTGCCTATTATACTGTTGGCGAAAAAATAAAAGGTCTATTATACAACGTTTTCCAAAAAATGGCTGACTTTAGCTCTGAAAAAATTTAAATTTATTTATAATATTAATAGATAATAATATAATTTGATATATGCGCATGACGTCAGTAGTTTTTTTTTGGAGGTTCAGATGTGTTTTTCCTCCAAAGGCAGAGTTCTTTTTGTTCCCAAAACGTTGTACCCGCTTCCAATCCGTGTAAATATTTTTTCCCAATAGTGTATAGCTTTAAATCTGGTAGATTTTACTATGTTGAGCCCCCAGACACTACTGAAACCTGACACATGTGATACACGATTGTGCAATCGAAAGTGATCAAATGTTTAAAGTTTACAGCATACCTAAGTATCGCCCTGCATTCTCAGGGGGTTACGTGTATCACACTTTTGGATATCATTGAGCTATGAAACATAATTTTTTAAATGCATTTCTTCATCATAGTTGGTGGAATTTAGTGGGGTCATAAATTTTTAACAAATTAAAAAAATTGATTCAAATCTTTGTAAGCACCAAATCTCAGTGAATGAACACGAATTACCTCATTCATTTATTTATGCATGCGCATGACGTCATCAGTTTTTTTAATGTTCAGATGTATCTTCCTCCAAATGCTCTTTTTTTTCCAAAACTCTTCATGTGCATACGTTTTTAAAAAGCGATAGACGAAACGCTGAGCTCCCAAACACTACTGAAACCTGACACATGTGATACACGATTGTGCAATCGAAAGTGATCAAGTGCCTAAGTTTGGCATACTCTAGTAACACCCTGCATTCTCAGGATTACAATGTATCACACTTTGGATATCATTGCGCTATGAAACTAATTTTTTAAATGCCATTCTCCATCATGTTTGTTGAGTCATAAATGTTTTAACAAATAAAAATTGATTCCATAAATCTTTGTTAACTCCAAATCTCAGTGAATGAACACGAATTACCTCATTTATTCGATCCTTTTCTACTGTGAAGACCTTGACACGGACGGAAAACGAATGTTTCAAATGCACTTAAATAAATCTGTCTCTAAGCGCAAAAGGAATATTTGCTCGACGCCCATTCCAGAATCACAAACAACAATTTTTAATATCGCTCCAAAACAAACAAAAACTTCTGACATGGAAACTTCTCATGGTTATAAAATAACAAAATCACCATTTCTGACATCAAAAGTTTGAAGAAGAAATGTATATTAAGAAATAAGTTATTGCATGAAAAATTGCAATAAAATAGTTATATTATATTTTTTTCTTACATTTGGATAGTTATAATATGATATAATAATATAATATAATTATTATATGATGAAACGTTGTTAATTTTAGACATTAGTTTCTCTTCAGTTAGAAGGATTTAATCGCGGTTTTCTTCTTGTTATATTTTTAAGTAAATGGGGTTAGGAATGGTAACGTGCTTAGTAAGTAGGAGGTTTCAGGTAGTGGACAACGCTACTGGTGCACATTGAGTCACTGTTTTCAGAAACATGGACTCGATGTTAATTGTGTTAACGTGTAAGCATATTATGCCGACAATCAGATGGCGTCTTACGCATTCACTGTATTTTGAAACGAGGAGATTTGATAGCTTTTGTTACAATGTGCGTAAACGTTTCGTACAAACAATGAGACGACATCCATTACAGTCTAGTTTTCAAAAGCTGAAATTCCACGAAACGTGAAAACGTGTGTTTCAATCTTTCTTTGACAGTCAGATGGTGTCACACTGACAATAATTTACTTCAGAAATAACAGAAGACTCAGTTGCTATTGTAACGTGTGTAAATATTTAATATAAATAATGAGATGACGTCGACTACAGTCTTGTTTTCAGAAATGATTAGACTTCCTGTCGATTGTGATACCTTGTGTTTAATGCATTGTTTACTTATACGCATACTTATACAAAAATCTTACGCTTATTGTTACAGTAGCAATTGAGTTTTCTCTTATTTCAGAAGGCAATGATTGCGAGAGACACCCTTTGACAGTTAATGCAAGACTCTTAAACAACGTCGTCACAATCGACATGGAATCTCCCTTTTTGAAAACAAGACTGTAATGGACGTCCCTTATTATTTATGTTTGTTGTTTATCCCACTTGGTTCTGGCCAAGCCCCACGAGCCCATACGTGCTCATGATTGAAGGGGAAGGAAGCAGCTTCTGTTGTGATGGAGCACCCCGTAGGTAGAAGTCTGACTATGGCTCCGTGGCGCTTTTTACAGTCATAGGAGACCGGGACCTACGGCTTAAAGTGGATTCGAACCACCACAAACCTCCATGGCACCGCCGGGATTCGAACCCGAAACCTGTGGCACCGAGCGCCAGAGCGCTAGACACACTCGGCCAGTCAGGTCCCAAATTTGTGTATGCCAACGGCACGCAGTGTTCCCAGGTGGTCACCCACCCAAGTACTGACCGCGCCCAATGATGCTTGACTTCGGTGATCTAGAACAGGTATATTCAGCATGGTATGGCTGTTGGCTTCCTTATTATTTATACAAAACTCTTACACACGTTACAATTGCAATTGAGTCTTCTGTTATTTCTGAAGGAAACGATTTGCGAGATACACTGTCTGACTGTCAATGCAAGACTCTTAAACACAAGATATCACAATCGACCGATAGTCTAATCGTCTAATAATTCTGACTGATCGTGTAATAATTTCTGAAAAATAAGACTATAATCTATGTCAATCGAAACAATGTCTGTAAGCATTTCGTATAAGCAATGAGGCAACGTCCTTTACAGTCTTGCTTTCAGAAGAGAGGAAATTGGATGTCGATTGTGATAACGTGTCTCAGGGTCTTGCATTGACAGTCAGAAGGTGTTTCTTGCAATCATTGCCTTCAGAAATACTCAATTATTATTGTAACAATGTGTGTAAGCGTTTCGTACAAACAATGAGGCGATGTCCATTACAGTCTTGTTTCGAGAAAAGAGGAAACTGGGTGTTGATTGTGACAAAGTGGGCTTCTTAAAAGTCTTGCATTGACAGTCATAGGGTGTCTTATCAGTTCCAATAGGGTGTCTTATCAATTATCAGAATATAGGGAATTTTCTGAACAATTTTAATTTTGTTGCAATAATTGATATAAATAAGTAGTCATAATATGAAGGCATAGGGGTAAATTGTAAGAAATCTCCTACAGAAATACAGGGTGTGTGAGTTAAAGATTGTTTCTGACAATATTATAGATACATTTTTAACAGAACTTTATATTTTGTGAATCACAATTAGAATGTCAGATATGTAGCATGTCCAGTGTCATCCAGGATACACCATGGGTAGCCTAATACACTTCATCCGCCTTTTACCAAAAATGTTAAACAAATGCCCTCAATGATGAAATCTGAGCATGTTTAAGGCACCTCCTTTCTAACGGATCTTTTCAGGATACGAATTTTTCGTGCCTATCTTTGATATGGAAAGGAATATTAATTATATTCCAATGATACTGTTTTTTGAATTGCCTATAGCATTTTTTTAATTGCCTATAAAACCACAGTTATACAAACAATTTCAACGTTACTCAGGACTACAGGAGAGTTTGTTATATTCATTGCCAGAACATTTCTTCATCAGAAAAGTGAACGAATATTCCGACGGTTGCATAGGATGGTGTCTGGATGTTGCCTTATCTTTCTCGATTCCAACGGATAAATTGTGTCAATCCCAACATCAGAGAAATTCTGTTTGGTAGGGTTTCGCTTGGTTTGGTCTGCACACTTTGGGCACATTAGCACGGGACTTACAGTTTAACTTGATTCAACCATTCACAAACATCCACGCCATGACCAGGATTCGAACATGCCGAGCACTAACTAATTGGCCATTAGGTCACTGTACGGTTTCGAAGCTAGCTTCCTTTAAAATCTAAACCTCTGCCAACTGGACTTCTAGTTCCACCAATGGGAAATATATATAGAGAAACTAACTTTGAAAATAAAATAAATTTAATATTTTGATAGAATAAAACTAAAACATTTGTGCGAGAAGAAATCAAACTAAGAGAAAGAAGTCACGAATTGTCGTCAGAGGTTTTATTAAAATGCATAGCATGTCTAGTTCCTGACAAGATCATTTTATTGGTCAAACTAAAAAGGACCCACCTTTCAATAATTTTGGAGAAAATCAATTTGAAAAATTTAAACGCTTTTTATTCTATTAAACTATGGAATAAAAGTTCAATTCTATTAACTTTTATTTCTAGTTCTATTAAATTTTTCTTTTCTTCTGAGAACTTTTATTTCTATTGTTCATTCAATTCTTTTTCGAGTGCCCCATGATGTAGTAATTAGGATCGTGAAAAATCAATCTGAATGTTAGAAGTTATTTTCCTTTTTAATTTCCTGTGTTCATTTTCAAATAATTCAGAAAAATTAGTTGAAGTAAAAAATATTTGTTACTAGAAATATATTTTTTTACATTTATTTTTTTCATTTTGCTTTACGAAAACTTTGTTATGCATTAATATTTTTTAAGGTACTTATTTATTTATTTTTTTTTCCATATTCAAGGGTTTCTGGAGAAACATTCATACACAGTAGGAGAAGAGAGCAGAAAATTTGTTTTGGAATAGGTACAGAATATTCTAATTGAACATAAAATTTTATTAGAATTATCTAAAAAATGGTTTACTTTCGAGGAATTGAAAATCAGCAGACAAAAATTATAAGAAGGGGTATGGCCAGAAATCCATTGGAAGGAAATCGGGAAAACTTTGCGGCCATAGAAATGAGAAATGGTGGAGATAATTCTATCACAAATGTGTGATGGTATCTGAGAGGTTTTAACCCTCCTCTCCTCTACTTCGAATTTTCTGGCCTGCAAATTTATCGTTCACCTCCAAGTTAAAGAATCTGAGTAAACCCTACATGCTCTCAATTTCATCTTTGATCCCTTAGAAAGTATGTAATTCTTAAAAGTAAAGGAGTGTTCATCAAATTACAAAACAAATTTTTTAAAATTAATTTAAATTTAAACATTTTAAATAACGTCATATGCTTCCTTCAAAGAATTTAATTTAATCTTCATATTTGTGTCCTTGAAAACAGTTTTTTCTGTAAGTAAATTTTAACTTTTTAAATTCTGGAAAACATATTTTTTTCTTATGCTATTTTTGAAATGCTTTTTGTTTATTATTATTTTTTTGATTATAAGTAAGCAAAACATTTAAAAAAATAACTTTAATAAAAATATTCTTTTGCTTGTAATAAAAATACTAATTTTTGTAATTAAAAAGAGTACATTAAAAATCTAACTATTTTAACTTCTTAAAATTAAACATTTTATTCTAAATTAAGTCAAATTATTATTAAATATACATTTAGGCCAAATCGCAGAATACTGGGTCCGTTAGACGGCGATATTTTTGTAACGCCAACTTTGTGATAAGATGCCAAATATGGTAACTGTTTGTAATACTCTTTCTGTACTGTTTGCAATTCACATCACTTGCAATCGCAACCCGTTACTTGGCGCACTTTGGTGAAAAGATATTTTGACGCTAACTCCCAATGGTCCCTATTCTGCCATTTTGCCTATGTTTATTTAATAGAAATATCTCCTTGGTTTTCAAAGGATAATCGAATAAAATTTAATATGTAACACACTATAAATTTCTGCTTTTATTATTAAAAATAGAAAGTATATTCAAATAAAAATCAAATGAATAAAAAAAAGAATTTTCTGAAATATTATTATAACGAATTTTTAAAATATTGAAAGCATCAAAATTTTATTAAAATGTTCTCATAAAATTATTAAATTGAAAGGAGCGTACTTACTTTTACGAAAAGATATATCAGCATTAAAATTCTTACTAACAATAGCATGATTGAATTTAAAACATGTTCCTAAAAAGAAAAAAAGAAAAATATCAGGAATATTCATAAAAGTAAATATATTATGAACATTTTTCAAAAATATCAATATTCGAAATTAATGTAAATGTTTGAATATACTAAATACTTTTAAAAATATTTTCTTAATTGTTTTGGCAGTTAAGAACAAACAAATTATCAACTTTGATTATTATTTAATTAACTTTAATTAATTATCTTTCTTACAAACAATATACAAAATATTGTTTTAATAACCGTTGATCAATAGATTAATTTACTGAAGTAATTGATTTGGTGCATTATATATTATTTGTTTTATGCATATATTATTATTATTATTAATGTATGTCCAGTAAGTTAGCCAAAAGTTTTGATTTTGTATAACATTCGATACCACACGCTGCGGGTTCGAATTCCGGCTGTGACTGTATTTGTAGTGGTTCAGAATCCATTTTAAACGGTAGGTCCCGGTCTAATACTATCGTAGAATGTTGTGGGGATAGTGTTACTCGCGTCCGTAGCCTATCTATACATGCCCAACTGGGTAGTGCTAAATGAGTAACAGTGGTGCAGCCTTTGCCTACGGCATAAAGATTAACTGTCTCTGTATTTTCTGCTGCATTAGAACAACAACAAAAAAAATTATAAATAATTATTTTGACTTTTGATTGAGATAAAACGATAGCTTATTGTAAAAGTTTTGTATATTCTTTTAAAATTTATTTAACTATCTTCTCTTTGAAAAAAAAAAAATCTACTTTCGAATTCAGCTACAAGACTAAATTTTAGCTTAATCTGATGTAGAAAAGAGAATTAAAAATATTTTATTATTATATTCTAACACACTAAAGTAAAAAAAAAAAAAAAAATAATACGAGTTTTGTTCCCATGCCATAAAATTAATTCATGGGTTTTCATAATTAGTAACAAATTCTTTCATGACTCCGAAATATCTCTGCAAAAGTTCTTTAAAATATTTCAGGAGAATTCAAATTAGTTATAAATCCAGACTATAGATGGCATTGTTGTGACCTTGCAATTTCTTTTACAGATTGGTGAAAGTTCCTTTGGTAACCAGGACATTAGTTTTCACAATGAATTCGAAATAGTCTTTTCTTTTAGGAATAACCTAGACGCCGAGATTGGAATTTGAATCTATCCGCAATCTCTTACATTAGAATAGCTCACATAACTATAATCGAAAACAGTGGCTTCAAATTGTCTAACGGAAAGAAAGCGCAGGGTTTTAGAAGAGGAGAGTAGAAGGCAGTTCACGACAATTCCACTTATTTCAGAATAGTTTAGGGCAAATCATTCTAATAAGGAGATATTCTTCAATAAATGCAAATAATTCCGAAGGGATCTGATATAAAAACAATAACGTTTCATGAATACCTCAAAAATTTGAAACGTATTGGTAATTGATAAAATAAAAGAACAAAGATAAAATTTAAACACATATAATAAAATAATCAAAACAATAACTGACTAATCTAAAACAAATTGATATCTGATAAAAATAAATTAACTATGATAAATTGTAAACAAATAACTGATAAAATAAATGAACAATGTTAAATTTTAAACAAATAACTGATAAAATAAAGGAACAATGATAAATTTTAAACAAATAATTGATAAAATATATGAACAATAATAAATTATAAACAAACAATTGATAAAATAATTGAACAATGATAAATTAAAAAACACATATAAATGAACAATGATAAATTCTAAATAAACAATTATACATTAATTAAACAATGATAAATTCTAAATTAACAACTTATACATTAATTAAAAAATGGAAAATTGTAAACAAATAACTGAATGAAGATAAATTTTAAACAAATATTTTATAAACTTAAAAAAAATGGATAACTGATAACGTTAATAAGTTTGGTATTTTAAAGCACAAAAAAGCGATGAGGTGTGTTTTCAATTGTTTTTGTTTATATATTCATGTTTAAAAATATTCGTAAATACTGGTAAATCTAAACAAAATACTTGAATTCTTAATATATTACTTAGAAATAACACTATCTAGATTGTAGAGTGCAGTTTTAAAATGTAACAAATTTTTGCAAATAAATATGCTAGAAAATATAAAATTTGCGTAACGGAGGTTTTAAAAAACGTTTTTTATAACATTTTTCTATTATTTAAAATTTTTTTAAATATTATTTAAACAAAATTATTAATTTGTTAATTAAAGTAATCGTGGAAGAATTTTGTAGAGATAGAAGATTGAATACCGTTAAAAATGTTTAAAACCAATTTTTAAACTCATTATTCTTGTTATTGAAATATTTGCTTAACGTATAGGTTAAATGAACCTAATTATTAAAAAAAGTATATTTTTTTAAAAAAAACTTGTAGGTGGTTGATTTAAACTAGTTGTTTATAGAAAAATACTGTTTTCCTATTTTTATAAAAATTCAAAATTTTTACATTACTGATTTAATGTCAGGCAAAATTAAAATGAAACATAGATTGAAACACATTACCATTTTAATTAATTAAATTTTTTATAGCCTTTATCAATTTAGTAGACATAAAAATTATTAAACATTTTTATTTCATGTTTTTCATTGTTATATATTTCTCTTAAAATATAACTGAAAACTTTAATGGAAAATATTCTTTAAACATTAAATGAATACTTTAAAAAAAAACAGTTCTTAAAATATTTCTAGTACATTTTTAATTCGTTATTCCAGGCTAGACAAATGCAAACAAAACTTTGAAAATATTTAATTAAATTTTTAAAATCATTTCAATATTTCAAAATCTTAAAATAAAATAATTTTAAAAAATAAAAATTCAAATTGCAATAAGCTTTAATTTTTAAACTTTTTGTCCACCTCAAGATTTTTTTCGAATTAATAAATTTGAAATAGTTTTCATTTTCAAAATTTTATTAATACATTGACTAAAATTTAATGGGTAAATGATTTTAAAAACTTGAAATATTGAAAACGTAGTTTTTGGTAAAACGTTCTTAATAAAAATTGCCATGTTAAAAAATTTTTGAAAATTCATTGATATTAAAGGAGAAAAAAATATTATAAATTTTAAAATATTAATTATTTGATGTAAATCTTAGTACTAAAATAATTATTCTTAAAAAAATTATTAATCTTGAAAATGAAAAATTTAATTTTTAAAATAGTAGCATAAATCAAAATTTCTTTTTCAATTAAATTAATAATTTGGTATTTTTGGTAGAACAATTATTCAAATAGTAATTTATTATTATAATCATCTAAAATATTAACATGGGGTTGACTTCGTGGACACATAGATGTTGAATAAAACGGTTTTAAATCATAAAATTTTATGACAAAATTGCTATTAATTTCTAAAAAATTTGATAAAAATTGATATTAGTATGTGAGTAAAATTTTTAGTGAAAATAGCATTTTTGACAAATCTATATTATGGCTGAAAGTAACTCTTTGAAATTAAAAAACCATGTTTTTTTCTTTTAATATAAATTATTAGAACTTGAAACTTGAAATTATATTTATGAAATATTACTTTATAATTCTATTTATTTATAGAAATTGTTTATTCTAAATATTCATTCGATATGTTTAATTCTACTTGTATATTTAGGGTCTCAGCTATCTCAATATATATATTATATTCTTTTTATATTTTGATAACTTCGTCGGTGAAAAGTTCGTAGGCGTCCACGTGATTTGCTACTTAAATTAAATCCATATGATTTTTAGTTAGCCCCTAACCTTCAAAGTCACGTGTATAAATTTGATAGCTTCAATTGCACTTTTTATGTGAAAAGTTATAGCATTTTTAGGAAGTTATAGCATTTTTTATCCATTTTTTAAAATCCCAAAAGTGCAGCTTCATTAAAATCGGCTGACTGTCATACTTGGTACAACAGTATGAAATTTCTGGAGCCATGTTTCTTCCATTGTCACATATCGAGGCTAAAAAAATTCGGTTTTATTAAGATTGATCTAGCTCAAACACTGCTTAGAATCATTAATTCTGTCTAAAACTATATATTAAAATAAACACAAGTAGATTTAATTTAAAAGTGCTTTGTGTTATATAATACATACACAATTAATTTATGATTCCTATATTTTCATTTTTTTATCATTTTCCTTTTCGCATTCATTTTCACAGATTTTTCATCTATAATTTATCTTTACAATTTATATATAGAACAATTTCACTCCCTTGAAAAATAGATATTTGGAAACTTTTTCAAGAAAAAAAAAAAAACATTTTTATAACATTTAAATTCAAAAAATAAATAAATACAATTTTTATCATTATTATTATTTTTTTCCCCTTGCTTGCAAATCTGTATCCTCACCTTTTTTAACTATTTATTTAATAATTTTTTAAAAACATTAACTATGGAGAAACAGGAAAATGAAAACATTACAAAATCACGAACACTAATAATTTTTCGGATAATTTCATTAAACAATGTTTCATGTGTCATTTATTTATTTTAATATTTGGTGAAAGTATAAATTTAGTTTCATTTTTGAAAATTTACTTTGCGAAAATATTCCTGTTATTTTTGTGCACATTTCGGAATATCATTATTTCTCATTGTAAATCTGGGGTATAACTTTGTTTACAAAAGGGGCCTGATGGCCGAATGGCTTGCGCTCTGGCATTCGGTACCACAGGTATCGGGTTAAAAGCCCGGCTTTGCCCATGGATATTTGTAGTGATTCGGAATCCACTTTAAGCCGTAGGTCCCGGTCTAATAGGATCGTAGAGCGTTGCGTGGGCATTGTTACTTCCGTCCTTGGCTTATCTTCCAGTTACACGCCCCCTGGGTAATGAAAAGTGAGTAACATCGGTGCAGCCCTTATAGGCATCCAAAGACGTCCATGTCTGTTTGCCACTTGCATTGGGGAAAAAAACTTTGTTTACAACTATTTTTATATACATTTATCCGAAGTTTTGCTAATTTATTGAAAATAATACCTTCAGGTGTTTTCCTTGTCCTAAGGCGCTTCAAAAAAAAAAAAAAAAAAAAAAAAAAAAAAAAAAAAATTCAAATTGAATATCAGGAAAGATTAGATGGTCCTTAATTTAATTTTGCTCAACATGGAAGACGATTTATTCCAAAAGAAAAATTTGAGATTATGTCAAAATTTTCTACAAGTTTAATAAGGAATTACACTCAAGAGCCAAAACATTATGACCACCTGTCAATAACGAGTTGACCCACCTTTGGCGCGCAACACAGCTTCAACCCGCCTTGGCATGGATTAATACCACCACTTAATACCAGTTAAATACCACTTCCACCTGATTACGTGCCTTCCACGTCATCCAGGCGAGTTCATTGAAAAACGTACGGGTGGTCATAATGTTTTGGCTCTTGAGTGTATATTTGCTTACAAATTCTTTGAATTTATATTGCAACATCATTTCCCTTAAACTGCCTGAAGAGATCAGTATTGCTAAGAGTGTACAGATAAACCAGAGAAATATCTTTTGAGAATGAAAAACAAGAGATCCGGACTTGTGTTTACGAAATCCATGAAAAATTAAATTAAATATTATTATAATGATGTAAGACTTCAAGCATGAAATTAAGTTAGTTCTAAATTGTTTGTTTTGATAGCCATCATAATGGCATAAAGGAGAAAAATTAAAAGCTCGGTTGGAATAGTAAAAGCAAACAGGTGGTGGTATACTATGTTTGCGTGGAAATGTATTATGGCATCAGGATTAAGAAACTTGGTATTTAGTACAAGTATTTATAACAGTTGGGCTGACATGTTCATAGGTTGGCACATAGATGGCGCTACTAGTATTAAATCCCTATGATTTTCAGTTAGCCTAACCTTCAAAAGACACGTGTATAAATTTGACAGCTGTTGCACTTTAGTATGTGAGTTATAGCATTTTTAGTGAAGCGACTTTTGTTAGTTTGAAAAAATGGATAAAAAGGAATTTCATGTTTAATAAAGCATTGCTTTTGGCGAAAAAAAATACTATTGAAGCCAAGGCTTCGCTTGATAAACAATATTTGGACTTTGAAAAGGAAAATCAACCGTAGAGAAGTGGTTTGCTAAATTTAAACGAGGCGAAATGAGCGCCGAGGACGATGCACTCTGTGGACGCCCCAAAGAGGCTGTTACCGACGAAAACATGAAAAAAAGTCCTCAAAATAATTTCTGATAACCGTAAAGTGAAGTTGATTGAGATAGCTGAGACCCTAAAGATATCAAAGGAACGTGTTGGACATATCGTGATGAATATTTGGATATGCGAAAGCTCTGTTCAAAGTGGGTGCCGCGCGAGGTCACAATCGACCCAAAACAACAACGAATGGATGATTCTAAGCAGTGTCTGGAGCTGTTCAATCGTAATAAACCCGAATTTTGCGTCGATATGGGACAATGGATGAAACATGGCTCTATCATTTCACACGGAGTCAATCGACAGTCAGCTGAGTGGACTGCACGTGATGAACACTAAAAATGCTATAACTTCACTAAAAATGTTATAACTCACATACTAATAGTGCAACAGCTGTCAAATTTATACACGTCTTTTGAAGGTTAGGGCTAACTAAAAATCATATGGATTTAATACTAGTAGCGCCATCTATGTGTTAGCCTACGAACGTTTCAATCCACCTGTTATGTTGCCTCTAGAAATAGTCACAAGACCTGGTACGATCCATTCATGATATCCCTGAATGGCCTAGAGAAAAATCGGTGACATTGCTTTGGCTTTTCTGTGGTCGTGATTGTCACCTGCACAGAATTAAATTGCCACCTTCACGTTTGCGCATATAGAACATTGCATATTTTCTCTGTTTAAAAATGTTAAAAAACAAACTAAAGCCATCAACATAAAAATTAAGGCATTGAAAATGAGTTTTTATTGTTAAAAGTTTATTTAAAAGACCCCAGGTGCTCCTTCTTTGATGATGTTGATGCTAGAAGCCTGATATATCTATTCATGATATCCCTGAATTGCCTAGAGAAAAATCATGGCATTGTTACTGGTTTTCTGTGGTCACGATTGTCTACACCAGGGATCTCCAAACTTTCGCCCTTAGGGCCATACTGTTTACTCCAGTACGCACCAAGGGCAAAAACCGTTTTATTTTTCTGCCATTATCTATACACTGAAGTGACAAAAGTCGCCGGATACCTCTTAATGTCGTGTCGGCCCTCCTTTCGCCCGGCGAAGTGCAGCAACTCGACGTGGCATTGACTCAACAAGTCGTTGGAAGTCTTCGGCAGGAATATTGAGCCATGCTGTCTCGATAGACGTCCATATATCGTTATGGTGCAGGATTTTGGGCACGAACAGACCTCGATGATGTCCCATAAATGTTCGATGGGAATGTCGGGCGATCTAGGTGGCCAGATCATTCGTTGAATTGTCCAGAATGTTCTTCAAACCAATCGCGAACAGTTGTGGCCCGGTGACATGGCGCATTGTCATCCATTAAAATTCCATTGTTGTTTTTGGGTACATTCCATGAATGGCTGCAAGTGATCTCCAAGTAGCTGAACAAAGCATTTCCAGTCAATGTTTCAGTCCAGTCGCACCAGAGGACCAAGTCCATGCCATGAAAAAACAGCCCACACCATTACGGAGCCACCACCAGCTTGAACAGTGCCTTGCTGACAGTTTTCCATGGCTTCGTGGGGTCTGCGCCACACTCGAACCCTACCATCAGCTCTTACCAACTGAAATCGTGACTCATCGGACCAGGCCACGGTTTTCCATTCATCTAGGGACCAACCGATATGCTCACGTGCCCACGAGAGTCGCTGCAAGTGATGTCGTTCTGTCAGTAAAGGCACTCGAGTCGGTCTTCTGCTGGAATAGCCAAGAAAGCCAAATTTCTCCGCACAGTTCTAACAGACAAGTCCCTTGTACGTCCCACATTGATTTCTGCGGTTATTTGACGCAGTGTTGCTTGTCTGTTAGAATTTACGACTTTCTTTGCAGACGTCGCCGGTCTCGGTCGTTAAACCACTGCGCTGTCTATGGTGGGATGTTATGCCAGAAATTTCTATACTCGGCACACTCTTGACACAGTGGATCTGGGAATGTTGAATTCCTAACGATTTCAAAATGGCATGACCCATGCATCTAGCTCCAACTAACATTCCTCGTTCAAAGTCTGTTAATTCCCGTCGTGCGGTCATCATCACGTCAAAACCTCTTCACATGAATAACTTGAACAGAAATAAAAGCTCTGCGAAAGCACTGCGCATTTATACCTGTTCTACGCGATGCTACTGCCATCTGAAAATTTGCATATTGCTATCCCATGACTTTTGTCACTTCAGTGTAATTTTACAGCAGTCGCCGAGTACAATTACTATTGCTTATATCGATACGACCGTGACACTTGACGACATCTAGTGATCAAAAGCGGAAATAGGTAGGTATTATCCTTTAACGCTAAGAGGTGAAGGAAAACTCCTGCAGAGCCTTTTGAACTTCGAGCATTATTTTTTTGCAAGCGCATACCCCGCTGTTTCATTCGCTTTTAATTTAACTTTTCTCTTCCTGAGGTATTTTCAGGATAAAAATCATGTTTGATGCAGGATATATACATTCAAACATCGATATACACACATATGCGATACTCTTTACCCCAACATAACTAGCGATGGTAACTGCGGGGTGTTCACTAGTTCATAATGTTAGTAGGATTCATTTCCATTATTTGTTAGTTGTTATGCTTAAGTTAAATTTTTGCGTATTATGCTTGTTATTAAGCTTTACCTAGCAAGTAAATAAAACCGAATTATTATTATTCTGTGTTTTTTTTTTATCCAACTTATTACAGCAATAATAAGCTATTCTCTGTCGCGGGCCGGATTTAGCCCGCGGTCCGTAGTTTGGAGACCCCTGATCTAGATTGTTTTATCTGTGGTTATAACGAAAATAAGAATTAAATCGCCATTAAAACTATGTTGAAGCTCGACATTCAGACAAAATCTCTGATCTAGCACGACAGTGGTCATGAACTATCGGATTAAATAGAGAACCCATAGTGCTGGATGAAAAGAGCTTACAGTAGATTAGTTAAAAATCATACCAACACAACTTCAATTACAGGAATTAAAATCTGTAAGTAAAATAAAACTAGATGCTGAAAATGACCACTAAAAATAGTTTTTGCTTACCGAGAAATATTTCATTCATCGTAATTTTGTTTCGAGCGTGGGTGATCTTCAGTTCATGGTTAGTGATAAATTGGTTTTGACATTAAATGGTTTATTTTAGCTATCGAATATATTTTTATTATTTGTTCAAGGGATTTGGAATGTATTTTGAGGGCACACTATTTTTATATATTTTTGTTTTTGTTTTTGGATAAAAAAAATATTGCAGTGAAAAGACATGGAAGATCATCACCATCATCATCACTGGCGCAATAACCTCATGGTGGGCCTCGTCTACCAAGCGGCAGATTTGGAGACAGGAGATATTTTTGTTTTTACAGTAGATTTACAAGAGTTTTTTTTTGTTTGTTTTGTCAGATGTTTCCTTTTTTACAGGGTAGGGTTTTCAGCAATATGCTCAACATTCTACAGCCATATTAGACCGGGACCTACCATTTAAAGTGGATTCCGAACCACTATAAGCATCCAATGCAACACCAGGATTTGAACCTGAAACCTACTTCACCGACAGCTAGACCGCTAGACATAGATTTGGTTTAGTTTGGTTTGACGCTGTACGGTCATTTTATGCACACTTTGGGCTAATTAGACCAGTTACCTACACTTTAACATGGACTCCGAACCCCTCACAAACATCCATACCTCCGCCAGAATTCGGACGACGTAGACATAGAAGATAGTTTTTAAAATTTCATATTATTTCTCGGAATAATATATATGAGATTTTGAGATTTATTCTAAATTTGATATTTTAGAAAGCATATCAATGTGTTCTTATGTAAAACAAAAACGGCATTACTAAAATTTTACAAGAATGCCAAAAATTTGTTCAAATGCGAAAGTAACTATAAATTATTTATTGATGATTAGTTTTTTTGAAATTAAACAATTCTCATTATAGCAAGATTTATTTATTTTTAAAAGTAAGATTAATACTTATTTGAAGTCGATTAAATTTATCTTAACATTTTAAATTGCTTATCAAAATACATTCAGATACTTTTATTAATACTTCAAATACTGATACTTTCCCTTTATAATGATATTATCATTTAGATGGGTTAATGATATGAACAGGAAATGGTACAATAAATATTTAAACTTATGGTGTCATTACATGTGGTTTCATATCAGAGTGAAGATTTTTAAAAAAACTAAACTTTATTTGTTTTAAAGACTAAATTTTAGAGAACTAATATTTACCCTTTTATAAAATCTTCAGCTGAGATTAGAATACTAAAGCATTTTATATTTTTTATTAAAAATTGATATCGAAAAATACGAAATATATTTAAAAATAAATTATAATGTTTCTTTAGAAATAATTACAACTTTATCATATATATGAAATCCTAAAAAAAATATTTCAAAGGGTTTGCCTCATGGATAAATAGTTCCACGTGCACAATTTGTAAATAAACAAGTAATATAATTTTTTAAAAAGTCAATTCCTACTTTTTTTTAATATATTGCAGAAAATTCTTTTACAAATAAAGTTGAAATTTTCCTCTTACATCTGGCGCCATCTATCATTAGATACATGCAACTTAAATTTAAAAAAAGAACTAAAATTATTTAATTAAATTTAATTACTGAATTAATATTTGAAAAAACGGACCTGCATGGCCGAGTAGCTAACGCTCTGGCGCTGGATCACACATGTTTCGGGTTCGAGTCCCGGCGGTGCCAGGGATGTGCGTAGTGGTTCGGAATCCACTTTAAACCGTAGGTCCCGGTCTAACATGATCGCAGAGCGTTGCGGGCATTGTTATTCCGCGTCCGTGGCTTATCTCCAAGTTACACCAGCCCCCTGGGTAATGCAAAGTGAGTAACGTCTGTGCAGCGCTTGCCTTAAGGCATCCAAGACGTCCATATTTAAGTGTTTGCCAGCTGCATTAGGAAAAAAAAATATTTGAAGAACTGTATTGACATCTACTACAAGTTTCAAAAAATGTATTGGAACTTGAGTGGATGAATAAAAAGTGTTTTATGAACGATTGAGAATTTGAGCAATATATAGGGAGAGTGTGAGCTAATAGAAGGAATTGAAAATATCGAAGTGTAAGCTGGTGCCAGAGGAATTAAAAACATTCTCGTTTGCGTGAGCGTGAGCTTTCTTGAACTAGAAAGAAATGTAATACCGTCAGAGTTCGTTTAGTTTTCGAATAAAGTAGTTGAGTTTTTTACAGTCCACTGAAGGCATACGAGTTTTTTATTTTGAAACCATTACCACAAAATTTCTATTTAAAACGTATTAATGTAAAAAGCACAGTAAATGTTATTAAAATGCACAGTAAATGTGGATTAAATTTTTAGTTATAGCAGCTTTTAACTCATTGAATTTTTAGAACAAATGCAGGTGGCATTAAGTTATTATCATAAATTTTTGCAAATGGTAATAGATCATTGACATTCTGTATTCAATAACGAAGTGTTCTGAAAATAATTAAAAAATATGCAATATTTATTATATTTTTAATACAATTCTTTTCTATAACATTTTTATATCTCAAAATACTCTTTTTAAAAGGTCTGAATGGCCAAGTGTCTAGCGCTCTGGCGCTCGGTGCCACAAGTTTCGGGTTCGAGTCCCGGCGGTGCCATGGATGTTTGTAGTAGTTCGGAATCCACTTTAAGCCGCAATGTACCGGTCTCCTATGACTGTACGCGTCACGGAGCAGAAATCAGACTTCTACCCCTACGGTTGCTCCCATCAGAACAAAAGCTGCACCCTCTCCCCCCTTCCATGGGGACACAACCACAATTCATTTTAAAAAACACACTGCTTTATAAAATTTTTGTTCTTTCTTTGTTTAAAATCTTTGTTTACTTTCGAATGACAGGCATGCTTGACAAAATAATATTAACTTCTAAAATTGAAGAAATTTAACAGATACAACATTATTAAGGATTCATGATAGGACGATATCAACCGCAATTTAGAACTGGTTATAGTATTCTACGAATTAGAAATTCTTTATCTGAGATATATTGTATATCACATTTTAGAAAAACAACATCTTTAACCTAATACCAAATAGGAAGACTATTGCAGAATTATTGTGGCAATATCCAATTTTGACATGAAAACTTTCGGTTTGGTTTCATTGGTTTCGAACCGAATAAGCTCTATTCTTGAACCCAATAAACTATACACTGGTTCACTCAAACCTTCTTACGACATTAATGCATGTTAGAATTTTTAAAAAATACTGTTAAAACTAATTACAATAAAATGTTTATTTTTAAATAAGTGCATTATAAAATTTCTGAATATCTTACAGTACATACTTAAATAACATAAAATGGCATGTCGATTAGTTTATGGGTAAATAGAGTATTTTTTTATTTCCTTATTTTTAATTCCTTTCCGTATTTCTTTATTTTTATTCTGTAATAACATTCTTATTTATTTCTTTGAAGACTGAATCCCTGAACGAATCAGCACATTGTAATGCATAGTAAACAGCAATAAGTATGTTAAATTGGATTGTGTTATTATACGGGATACAATACCAGAGAAAAATATTTATTTATAAACTAATGCTTGTTTAAAAGGCTAAATTTTTATAGAATTGATATCTAGCCTTTTGAATAATTTCCATTTTAAAGTATTAATGCATTTTATATATTTTTCTATTAAAAATTGACCAAGAAAATTTAAAAATAGATTATAAAACTGTCTTTAAAATCCTAAAATTATTTTAGCATCCCTATTTAAAAAGTACTGCAGGAAAAGGTAATAAGATTTATATATTAAAGCACATAGTAATCGTGTTACACTTATTTTTTTAAGTCATTACAGCTTTTAGCTTATTGAATTTTCAAAACATATGCAGGTAGAATTAAATTATATTCTTAAATATTTTCCAATGATATTATTTTTGTTTACATTTTGACTTCAAAAGCGAAGCGCTCTTAAAAAGTTTAAAAAAATGCAATATTTATAATGTTTTTATTATTGAAACTCAATTGTAAATTTTCTTATTCTTTGATGTCGACTGCTGCTTTTAAATACAATTAATTTTTTATAAGTTTCATTTAAATATTTTTCTTCTGTAAATTACATATTTTTTAAAGCACTCTATAAAACAGAGTGCGGGCATATTTAAAAACTGATTAATCACCCTAGAGAGATGTAGCAAATTCAATGTTATTAAGGCTGCATGATGGGATGCGGCTACTGCAATTTAGCATCCGATATGTGAGAGACTTTTATTTCCGGGACATATTGTATATTAACACTTTACAAAAACAAGCCTCTTTAACCTAGTATCCAATATAAGTACTTTACGTCTTACAGAATTATTGTACCCATCCCCAATACAAGCAAGAAAGGTTTTGTTTTGATATCATCGATCGGGTTTCGAACCGAGTGCTCTCTATTCTTGAAACTAATGCAAAGCGTCTTACAAAATTAATCATCCGCATCAGTGGCGCAACAGCCCTTTGGAGGGCCAAGGCCGTCTGCCTGCTAGCAGATTTCTAGACAGGAGATGCTTTATTTTTTTTACGGGGTAGGGTTATCAGCAATACGCCCAACGCTCTACATCCATAATAGACCTAGACCTACGGTGTAAAGTCGCCCAATGTTCTACAGCCATAATAGACCTAGACCTATGGCGAAAAGTGTATTCCGAACATCCTGGCACCGCCGGGACTCAAACCCGAAACCTGTGGCACCCAGCGCCAGAGAGCTAGACACTCGGCCCTTCGGGCTCCTACATAATTAATACTATTCAAAATAAATTTAAAATTTCTGTTCAAACAAATTTAAAAATGAAATGTTTATTTTTTACAAATGAGGTACATTCAAAAATTTCTGAATGGGGGCTGAATGGCCGAGTGGCTAGCGCTCTGGCGCTTGGTACCACAGGTTTCGGGTTCAAGTCCCGGCGGTGCCATGGCTGTTTGTAGTGGTTCGGAATCCACTTTAAAAAGTAGGTCCTGGTCTAATCTGACCGTAGAGCATTGCGGGGCATTGTTACTCCGCGTCCGTGGCTTATCTTCAAGTGACACGCGCCCCCTGGGTAATGCAAAGTGAGTACGTCTGTGCAGCACTTGCCTTAAGGCATCCAAGACGTCCATGTCTGTGTTTACCAGCTGCATTAGAAAGAAAAAAAGTTTCTGAATGGCATACATGATATTCTAAAATAACATGAATGGTGTTTGGATTAGTGAATAGGTAGACAAGGATTTTTTTCATTTCCTTCCCTCACTAACCCAGCATCTGTAATGACATTCTTGTTTATCCCTGCAAGGATCAGCACAACAGTCCCGACACAGCTGCTTAGAATTAAGTTACTGAGCGGATATTTTTCCAGCTGCAGCCGTCTTTAGATATCATTTCTGTTATTTCTGAGCCTGTACAAATGATTTGACCAGTTATTTCACATGAATATTTTATTTAGATATTTCTTGATCTTAAAAGATTTATTATTGCTTTTATATAAAAAAGATAAAAGTTTTCTATAATTTGCTCCTTAAAACGCTATATTTTTTAAATTACATATGAATATATACAAAGGAAATATTTGTTAAATTCATTGGTTTTTCATACACCTTAGCATAAACAAAAATTAAGAAATTCATTTTATATCTTAGCAAATAGGAAAGATTCTTTAATTAGGTGTACAAATTAGTTCTCAACGAATTTTTATAATGGTAAGACACATTAATATACACAGTCCAGTCCCATTAAGGCGACCACCACCAATTTCGACGTCAACGTGAAATAACCCATCGCAAAAGGCAGGTGGCAGCACAATGCAGTGGAGTGTATATAAAGGATATCCTAGGGCATCGGAAAGCATTTCAATTGTTGGCGTAATGCAGAAACGTAGCATAGGCTGGCTTTTGACCGGTGGTCACATTAATGTGACTAGACTGTGTATTTGTGTTAAAAGATTGTATTAGTATTATTATTGTATTTGCATTAAATGATTGCCTTAGTCTTGGTATTGTATTTGAAATAAATGATTGTTAGGGATATTAAACTTCCATCAAGACCAATATGATAGGTAAATAAAAGATCGTATAAGGTATTACAACGTTTCAAGCAATAAATACACAGTCCAGTCCCATTAATGTGACCCCCACCTACTCTCGACGTCAATGTAAAATAACCCATCACAAAAGGCAGGTGGCAGCACATTGCAGGGGAGTGTATATAAAGTATTCCCCTTAATACCACACTCCACTTAAATCCAGAATATACAAGAGTGTATATTCTGGCATTTGACAGGTGGTCACATTAATGTGACTGTACTGTGTATTTAGAATTCATTCATATATATATATATATTGTACCTTTTTTTTTTCTCAAGGGAAGAGTTTTGGCATTTTCATTCCCTTTGGCATTTGGATTTGTTGTTTTGGCATTTCATTTTATTTTCATTTTTGCATTTCATTCAGAGGAATGTATGTTATTTGACAAATATATAATAACAACCCATCACTACAATTTGACAGCAGACAAGCAGTATTGTGGGTAATTTTATTATATGCAATTAGAGTTTTGTACTAATGAGAAAAACCTGTCACTCAAATCTGACAGCAGATATTCACCGTTCAATGAGACAGGAAATTAGCGGTTGTCTGTGCGGCATTCTCAACTCGAAACAATTACAGATGGAACACCATGAGACTACACCTGTGGAATACACCATGAGTTCTTCCATCGTGATTGGTGATAGATTACGAGATGAGAAATGTCTACTAAAGTGAGAAGTGAGGGAGGCTGACCCCTCCCTATTGAAAGATTGTCTTAATAGAGTTCTTTGGTAAAGATTGGTTTGATTTGGTTTATCGCTCTATGGCCATTTTGTATACACGTAGGCTAAATAGACCGGGACCTACAGTTTAAAGTGGATTCCGAACCGCTCACAAACATCCCTGCCACCGCCAGGATTCGAAGCTGGAGGCTGTGGTAAAGGTCAGAACGCTATCCACTTGGCCATTAGGCCGCTTTTTAGGGAAAGAAGAAGGAGAGTTCTGATCGAATCGACCAAAAATGTTTTCTCCACAATTGCAAATTGTAAGTTTTCTGTAAATTGTAATTTTGTAATTTGTCCGCTTATGAATTGCAATTTTCCGCATAGCAAGCAACTAGATTCGTTGTAAACTCGAGAAATCTGAAAAATCTCTGACCTAATGGCCCTATTTTTTATAGCCGTTATAGGCCGAAACTTTACACTATATATGGTATGTATGTATATCAAGATTTAAACAAAATTAAATTTATAAAATGCTTTATATAATGCAGCTTGTGAAGTAAATTAATGAATTAAAAATTTTCCTTTCTATTCATTTCTAATTCGAGAAGAACTTAATGAGCAATTAAGAGATATTTTTTATTGTTTTACATATATGATTAAGGATTCTATCATTTTTATTATTATTATTATGTACATTGCACACAGACTGCAAAAAGAGAGAAAAAAAAACATCATATGAAATCAAACAAAGAATAAATGAGGGGTTTATTGAGAATTACAGTAAATATAGAAACGCACAAAATAAAGCAAAAACTAAATAAATAACATTCGTTCTCATGCAGTTTCTAATCAGTAAATGAAAAAAAAAAAATGCTATCAAAAATAGAAATTTTAGACAGCAGATAAGAAAAAACATATAGTATTTAAAATAATAAGGAAAAAAATAACAACTAACTAGTTTAAAAATAGATTTTGATGTGCTCAATTATCTTTTCCTGGAATGAAATGTTTCAAGTTAGCAAATATAATACTAGTTTAATGGTGAAGCGGATATTGAAACTAATAAGGAAAAAAAAATTATTAACTATTTTAAATTAAATATTTTCGAAACGTTATTTAGTCTCCAATATCCATCTACTTTCAGTGTAAAATAAAACTGCGGTTGAAAAGAGATATCCGTAACCAAACACAAATGGAATAAATTCGGAAGATTTAATGTCTGCGTTATTAAAAGAGTTTAGAAATTTGCGAATAGTTTTGTATAAATTGGATTTGTGATAAGTATATGTTACCCATGCTTCAAAAAATCAATGCATTCTAATTATATTAGTTTTGAAAAAAAATAGGAACAATATTAAAATAATAGCAAATATTCTCATAGATTTTCATTTTATTTAAGTATAACAGGTGGGCTGAACGGTTCGTAGGCTAAAACATAGATGGCGCGCTACTAGTATTAAATCCATATGATTTTTAGCTAGCCCTAACCTTCAAAAGACACGTGTATAGATTTGACAGCTGTTGCACTATTAGTATGTGTGAGTTATAGCATTTTTAGGGAAGCAACTTTTGTTCGTTTGAAAAATGGATATAAAGGAATTTCGTGTGTTAATAAATCATTGCTTTTTGGCGAAAAAATACTATTGAAGCCAAGGCTTGGCTCTGATAAACATTATTTGGACTTTTCCTCAGGAAAATCAACCGTAGAAAGGAAGTCGACTGCTAAATTTAAACAAGGCGAAATGAGCAGCGAGGACGATGCACGCAGTGGACGCCCCAAGAGGCTGTTACCGACGAAAACATCAGAAAAGTCCACAAAAATAATTTCTGATAACCGTAAAGAGAAGTTGATTAAGATAGCTGAGACCTAAAGATATCAAAGGAACGTGTTGGACATACCGTGAATGAATATTTGGATATCCGAAAGCTCTGTTCAAATTGGGTGCCGCGCGAGCTCACAATTGATCAAAAACAACAACGAATAGATGATTCTAAGCAGTGTTACGCATGCTTCAAAAAATCAATACATTCTAATTAGCTTATTTTGAAACAAAATAGGAACAATATTAAAATAATAACAAATATTCTCATAGATTTTTTATTTTATTTAAGTATATGTAAAATATGTTTTTAATAATGGTTTAATATCAGTATTAGCCGTGGATTTCACTATAAGGATTTGCGTTTTTAAAATAAAATAAATTTCTACTTAATTAACTAAATTAAATTAAATTACGTTATTTCAATCATGATAATTTTTAAATTTTTATAATTTTTACATATTTTTAATTAGCTTGAAGTAAAAAAAAATATTTTTAATTGTTCATTAAATTAATTTCTAGGAAAATTAGCAAATAATCTTAAATAATAATAATAATTCATAATAGAAATTAAGAGTTATAAATGTTAATATATAACCATAACAAATTCATCATTAATGTTAACAAAATTAGTTTATAATGAAGTTATTTATATTGATCTATTGTCATCAGAAATATTCAGTATATTAAATTCAATTTTTCAATCATTTTGCTAAAAGGTTCTTTCATATAACACAAAAAATATAATAAATTAGTTACGAAAAGAGAAGAGAAATTATTGAATTCACTCCTCAAACTACACTTAAATACACATCTGATAATCATGTTTATACTAAAAATCCATTAATCAATAATAATTAATCAACTTTTATATTGTTTTTCATTAAAATAAACAATTCAAAAATTAACCTTTCTTCATAAATATTAGGATTATTTTATCACACATGAAATAAATATAATGGTAATGAATAAAAGATGAAATTATCTAGTACTATATCTGAATGATTGGATTGGTATTAAAGAATATATATATTTTTTATTTTTTATATATTTTATATTTTTTTCGTTAAAATAAACAAATTAAAAATTATCTTTCTTCATAAGTATTTGAATTATTTTGTCACAAATGAAATAAATAAAATGAAAATGAATAAAATACGAAAATATTAAGTACGATGTATGAATGGTTGGACAGGTATAAAACGAATATTTTTTTATTTTTGTGGTTAAAATAAATAATTTAAAAATTAACATTTCTTCATATTCAGGTTATTTTTGCAAACACATGAAATAAATAAAATGGAAATAAACTAAATTTGAAATTATCCAGTACGATGTATGAATGACTGGATTGGTATAAAAAGAATATTTTTTATTTTAAATTTTTACTCATTTTATATTTTTTTTTTCGGTAAAATAAACATTTTAAAATTACCTTAATTCATAAATATTAGGGATATTTTATTAAATAGAGGAAATGGAAATGAATGAAATACGAAATTATTCAGTATGATGTATGAATGATTTGTATAAAAGAATATATATATATTTTTTGTATATACATATTATATTTTTGTTAAAATAAACAATTTAAAAATTACCTTTTTCCTTAAATATTAGGATTATTTTGTCACAAATGAAATAAATAAAATAGAAATGAATTAAATATGGAATTATCCTGGACGAGGTATGAATGATTGGATTGGTGTAAAAGGTGGAATATAGTTTATATGTTTTCGTTAAAATATACAATTTAAAAATTAACCTTTCTTCATTTTGTCAGACATGGAGTAATACGGAAATGGATTGAAAATGAAATTATCAGTACGATGTATGATTGATGTATTAATTGAAATAAAAATAGTATATTTCTATTTTATTATATATTATATTTTATATTATTATACTTTATATTATTATATTTTTATTTTGTGTTTTATTCATTAAAATAAATAATTTAAAAATTAACATTTCCTCATTAGTATAAGAGTTATTTTATTACACATGATTGGATTGGTATAAAAAAGAATATAATTTTATTTTATATTTTATATATTTTATATTTTTTCGTTAAAGTAAACAATTTAAAAATTAACATTTCTTCTGGAAAAGAATTAAATTGAAATATTCAGTACGATGTAAGAATAATTGGATGTGTATAAAAAGAATATTTTTTATTTTATATTTTTTTCGTTAAAATATTATAGTATAATATAATATATAATATATTAATAATATTTATAACAATTTAAAAATTACCTTATTTCATAAGTACTAGGATTATTTTGTCACAAATGAAATAAATAAAATAACTAAATATGAAATACGAAATATGAAACTAAATAGGAAATTATCTAGTACGATATATGTATGGTTGGATTGGCATAAAAAGAATAATAAAATAAAATAATAAATAACTAATTAATTATATTTGAATTATTATACATGTGTATTTCTTTGCCCTCGCAGTTTATTCATTGAATAAATAATACAATCATGCCAAGAACTTATGCATATGTTATGAATAAGTTGATAATACAGAATAAATTATCGATGCTAATGAATTTCAGAATTGATGACATTCATTGACAATGACTTTTAACTATAGATAGCACATCCAAACATATTTCCAAATGTCAAAAGTTATTTTCGCCTGCCATACATTGTATTTGACAATGCTGACTTAGTAACGATGTGATAATTATCGTAATAATTTTCTCATGAAAGATTTATGTGGTATATCATTTATTAAAATTGATAATTTAATACGAATATCAATGTTAGGATTTTTTAGAAAGCTAACAAAGACGTAAATTATTCTCATATCTGCAGAGATTTGGGGGAATTACTTACTAAAAGGTCAATTTATAACATGGATGCACTAATGTACAGAAACATTAACTTGATTCACAACAAAATCCAAGAGAACAAACAAATTAGAAGCCAATTTGTACAAATTTTTGTGTTTATATATTAAATATTTTATCTGTCATTGCAGTTTTTAAGTGCGTCATTTTGATATTTAAATTATATATTATGCTATATATATATATAATAAAATTTCAGAACATGATTTGGAGCACCAAATCCATTTTTGCAATATTTGGACAATTAGTTTACATTAAAAATCAATGTAGGTTTAATTTTAAAAGAATTCTTAAAGACTGTTTATTCTTCTAACATTAAAATTCTTCACAAGTTTTGGCGCTCAAAAATTTAAATTATCGTGTTACAATTTTTGATTTACAATATCTTTCATTTTAATGTTACATTTTCACAAAAAAAATAATGAACAGAAAAATTATCATTTTAATGAAACTGTAGAAGTAATTCATTAAAAGAATATTGTGAATTTTATTTTGTTAGTTAATTAAATGTTAAAAAAAATGTAAGCAATATAAGTTAAAAATTTAGTAAAAAAGGAAGTAAATAAAAAGTTAAAATTATTATGATATAATATATGCTATATGTATATTAGACATTCAGAGCATTGGAGTTCCGTTTTTGTTCCGTTCCGTTTTGGAATTCCGTTTTGTAATATTTGGTCAATTAGCTTATGCAAATTTAATAGGCTTAATTTTAAAAGAATGCTTAAAAATTAATTGTTTTTCGAATTTGGAAGAATAAATAAAGAATGTTCAGAAAAAATAAAAATTGTCCTTATTTTTTGGGCACAGCGGTATATCTCACTTAAAATTTTT
This sequence comes from Caerostris extrusa, assembly GCA_021605095.1. NCBI lineage: Eukaryota > Metazoa > Arthropoda > Arachnida > Araneae > Araneidae > Caerostris > Caerostris extrusa. The sequence continues at coordinate 5,761 of BPLR01019053.1, read as the reverse complement.
AAAAGAAGAAAAACCCATAAAAGGATTTACCAGCTTCTTCAAAACGGAAAAGAATACGAAAAATATGGAATATTGGACTTTAAGGATTATATCCACAGTGATGCCAATTATCTAAACACTCAAAATAAAAATTAGGAGTGATAATTTTTAATTTAATCTTGTAACCGTACTTCCTCCTATGTACTGCAAGAGTGCCTCCTGTGGCGTTCAGGGAGAAATTATTAGCCTCGAGACTCTCACTCGAGAAGAAGTGAATCCATACCTCTTGATCAACTGCTAAGAAATGTTTAATCTACAATCTCTCATTCCGACAGGAACTATATTTAGGCAACCATGTGTATTAGTTGGCTTACAATCTCTCACACGGAGAGGAATTAGATTTCGGGCAACCGGCAGTAATTTTTCATGTAAACGGCATAATGTTTAAAAAACTGAAGTGATATGTCTTAAAACATGTTGCAAGTAAGTAAATAATTGTGCTTAATTCGTCTATTTAACAATTTTAATACATGACAATAATTATCAAATATTTTAAAGTTACATTGTACAACGTAAATCTTAATATGACACCATAATAATTTTATCTAATTATTAAAAAACTATTTCAAATTTTTTTAGTTAAATTTACTAGTTTAAACTTTTAGCATCACAGCTATCATCATGATTGGTGCAACATCCCCATGGTGGGCCTATGCCGTCTGTTTACTGGCAGATTTCGAAACATGAGATGTCTTCTTTTTTTTTTACGGGGTAGGGTTGTCCGCCCTACACCCAGCGCTCTACAGTCATGTTAGACTGGAACCCACAGTTTAATGTGGATTCCAAACCACTACAAACATCCATGGCACCGCCGGTAAATGATACATAGCTATAAATACACAGCTATAATGTAATAAAAATACTTATTTATGCAATAATGCTAATTTCTCAAATTTCTCCTGTAATATATTAAATTTTAATAATATAATAATAATATATAATATAATATATAATATAGTAATAATAATATAATATAATATGATAATAATAATATATTATATAATGTAATAATAATAATAATAATAATAATAATATAATACAACATATAATTATAAATTTTACTGTAAACACTAAAAATAGTTTCATATAATACATGGCAATAATTATCAAATATATCAAACTTTTAGCAACACAGCTGTAATGTAATAAAAATACTCATTTATCCTATTAATAACGTTAATTTCTTAAATTTCTCACTGTAATAATAAATTTTACAGTATAATATAATATAATAATATAATATAATATAATAATACACAGTCACATTAATGTGATCACCTGTCAAAAAACCAGAATTACCACCTTTGGCAGAGCAGTACTATATGGCGGTATATATATGTATATGTGATTGAAATGCTTTCCGATGCCCTAGGACATCCTTTATATACACTCCACTGCAATGTGCTGCCATCTGCCTTTTTGTGATTGGTTATTTCACGTTGACGTTGAAAGTAGGTGGTGGTTACATTAATATGATTGGACTGTATATAATAATAATAATAATAATAATATTAATAATAACAATAATAATATAATATAATATAATAATAATAATATAATATATAATTATAAATTTTACTGTAAACACTAAAAATAGTCTCATATAAATGAAAGTATAGGAACAATTCCCTGGAGATATTGAAGTAATCTGAATGTCAAAGAATACGAGATCAGAGCAAAGAATTTGAATTCAAGTTTAATAAGATCAGATTTATTTTCAAGAAGGAATTCAATTATTGAGATGACAGTACTAGTTCTTTCTATTCTAGCATACTAGGTGTTTCTACAATACGTTTGATATTGGATTACTTCTTCTCTGTGTCATGAGCATTATATTAGTTTCTTGGTATTGAAAATGACTATTCGTGTTTTTGTGTTATATTTTTAGAAATCCTTTGAATTTACTGTAGAATTTTGAAGTATTGGAAATAGTGAATGTGAAATACAATGCTAAGATACATGTATTTTTTACTAAAACACATTGTAAAGTGTTTGTGAATAAAAAAGAATATGATCTCTGTTGAAAAACAATAAAATGTATTATATTTTTAATTGGTGAAGTTAAATTTTTTTAAACTTCGATGTTTGTAAATTTAATTTTTTTTGTTTAATGTAATCAATTTTTATAATAAATGTTATTATTTTGCTACTATTTTTATGACACAAATGAAATCATCAATTGTTAATATTATTATTATGGAATAGAGGGTGCAATAAATCCTTATTTAAGTCTTATTAAATATATTTTTATAATAAACTAGAAGACCCGGCCACGCGTTGCTGTGGCTTTCTTGTATTTCGTTCAATTATTAGATACTATAATTGGCATTGTTAAGGAAGTGATTGGTAAAGAATGATGAAAAGATCAAAATTAAGCTTCAACGAATAGAAAATGTTTAATTTTTATTAATTTAATGAATGAGGTAGATAATGTTGATTTTTAACACTGTTTTATAATTATTTTACGTAATTTAATTTTTAATAATCATTACTTTCATTTAACTAAGAACTAAGCGATGAACAATATTTCTTGTTAGTCTGTCTTTCGTCAAAATAAATAAATTCGATGGTTTTCGAACACGCATGAACATACAGCTGTCCATGGGAGAAACACGGATTCTGAGGTTAGATTTTTTTGGTGGTCTTTTACTGAAAATAATAATTGAAAAAAATACAATACAATTAAAATAAAATCGGGATATAATAAGAAAAGACTTTAAAAAAATTCACAATAAAATACAAATGCAAACGATCGTTTAAGGTACACGAACACCTTCGAAGGAATTTTTTGAAATTTTTTATCTTTGTACATTTTTCGATTGAATGTATCTAAAAATTAATGATTTCACATAAAAAAATTTCATTATTATTTTTTTGAAATTTTTAAGCTAAAATAAGGGTAAAAATGGCCAAAAATTGATACTGTTACAAAACCTGAAATCAAATCAATATTTTTTAAATTTCTAAGTTTTTATTTGTTTGTACTAACATTTTACAGTGAATAGACCTCTGGTAAATTTATATCTTTATTATTTATTATTTTGTGCTAGTTTAAATGCTGTCGACACAAAATTCTTCCAAAATGTAATTCCAAGTTTAACAATTAAAATAAAAAAAAATATTTATGTAGCTATAATCATTTCAGAGGTCTATTCCCTGTAAATATTTATGAAAAACATAAACACAAAGTTTTGTAGCATTTGGATCAAAATTATTTGTGTTATGGTGTTTCACATGAAAACAAAAGCATAAAAATTCATTCTGAGAAAAAGCTAAAAACAACTTTTAATTAGATATATTACTTTTAAAAAATGTTGTAAATATATTAAAATTCCATTGAATTATCAAGTTCATAGTCTTATTTATTAAAAATATAGTTTTATTTTTCCTTAAAGCTGTAAATAATTTCTGAGCTTTGTTTTGAAAAAGTTAAAATTTGCTCGACAAAATTTTTTTTTACAACTTCCTGCTATTTGCAAAGGCTTTTTAATATGAAATGACCTGAATTTAAAATATTTAGCCTTTTGAAAGTGTTTTGATTAAATATATTCAAAACCTTTGAATTTCACATAAAAATATCAACTTTAACTATTTTTTATACAATTTATTCTTTAAAATATGGATAAACATTGCAAAAATGTGATATTGTTGCAAAACTTTACAATTCAAAAATAAATAAAACATGAATAGTTTTTCCTTTGCAAGTATTTTTATGCTGGGAATATCCTTGTGTAGGTAATATACTGTTTTCAAATTTATATCTCAATTATTTATACATTTTTGTATGCTTAAAGTTTGTCGACACAAACTTTTTTTTACAAATTTACAAAAATTCTTAGTTTAAAAACTAAAATAAAAATAATTTATGAATTTAGGTTAATTTCCATGTTCTATTCCTTTCATACATTTAAAGAAAACTTTTACATGAAGTTTCAAAGCATTTAGAACAGAAATATTTTTATTATGATGTTTTCAATGAATACAAAATGCATAAAAATTCAAATAAGAAATAATTAAAACCAACTTTTAAATGTAAATAAAAACAAATGTATAAAAATGTTATTGAGCATTAAATTCAAAAATGTTTTTGAGCTTTAAATAATCCTTATATTAATATATTTAATTTTTATTTGTTTATTTGTTTTCTTTTCTTTAAATAACTTCCAACTTAAAAGTACCATTTGTCAATTTTTCTTCCACAATATTCAAATCACTCAAATTTATAACTCAAATTCTTTGTTTTCAAATAACAAAAGTTTTTAAAATAAAATGTCCTTGATTTTCAACTTGCAACTATTGTAATACCTTTTATAAAATTTTAATGTTATCATTATATCAAATAATTGCAGAGTTTACTTCATTTTCACACTTTTCAAAAAATCCTTAAAATCCATCATCTTTCTTTAAAATTATATTGTCTATATTATATTATCTTGTAGATCACATTTCATTTTAGAATTCTTAATCAAATACAACACATGTTGACAAACTTTAAGCATAGAAAAGTTCAATGTTTTGATTCACAACTTTTCATTCAATATATTTTATTCAAATTCAAATTCAAACTTAGAAAATGTGTTTTTCTTCTTCACAAAAAATGTTTTATTATTTTATGATGAAAGAAATCACAAAACAAATGGAAAAGTTAATGAGCTTTAAATTCTCCTTTATTAATATAAACACTTATTTATTTGTTTTGTTTTCTTTAAATAACTTCCAACTTAAAAGTACCATTTGTCAATTTTTCTTCCACAATATTTAAATCACCCAAAATTATAACTCAAATTCTTTGTTTTTCAAATAACAAAAGTTTTTAAAATAAAATGTCCTTGATTTTCAACTTGCAACTATTATAATACCTTTTATAAAATTTTAATGTTATCATTATATCAAATAATTGCAGAGTTTACTTCATTTTCACACTTTTCAAAAAATCCTTAAAAATTCATCATCTTTCTTTAAAAATTATATTGTCTATATTATATTATTTTGTAGATCACATTTCATTTTATAATGTTTAATAAAATACAACACATGTTGACAAACTTTTAAGCATAGAAAAGTTCAATGTTTGATTCACAACTTTTCATTCAATATATTTTTATTCCAATTCAAATTCAAACTTAGAAAATAAAAAAAAAAAAATATTGATAATCAAATCAGGTAATACTTACATACATTTGATTTATTTCTCATAGAAATAATATAAATTTCATTACAATATAATTTTCACAAAATTTAAAGTAGTACATAAAACAATAATATTCAGAACATGAGAATATTACGGTTATGTAGTACAGGTATCGAGACACGGCGCCATCTAACTTACTTTTATTGTGGTATATCTTTCGTCTGTGGTGGAAACAAACTTTTACTCCTACGATGAAATTAGTGCAAATAAGAATTCTGCAATTAATTATCGAAATAGCAATAAAATAGTCATTATATTGTTCGAAAAAATAAAGCTACGTTCTTCTAATTGCAGTATTGCAACCCTAAAGAAATTGGCAGAAAATTGGCAAAAATTCAGGGTTGCAAGATTGGCGCCTTCCTCAATGGTAGATTTTAACCGATTTTTGCAATTAAATACGAAAAATCTGAATAAAAAATCTATCCTATGTCTCCAAGTTGGGAACAAATCACACATTTAAAAAAAAAAAAAAAAAAAAAAATCGGATGATTAGTTTCGGAGTTCATCGCGAACAAACATCGTGACACGGGA
>BPLR01019052.1:0-47887 GCA_021605095.1 Caerostris extrusa | reverse complement strand
ACGTGATGTACACGGAATTACCACTTTTTAAATTGATAGTGAAATGTTACTATATATAACTTACGTTATTCAAAGTTAGCGTGGTGCTGAGGATCTCTGGTGGCTGATCAGATTGGACACGGTCCCTCCGGTGATATTGGATGTTTTTTTCAAAACGTCTGCCTTTGATTGGTGATATATTTTGTCTTAAAGACAGAATTGAGCTTTTTGCGATTTGTTTTGCTGATACTTCTAGCGATTTTTTTGTCACTGATAGCGATTGATTGCCGAAAGCGGATTCTCTTAACGCATTGTTTGGCTTTGATGCGATGTTCATTCCTTACGATTTTTCCAGAGAATGAGTGTGAATGATTTTTTTGATCGAGTAACGAATGCGATGGAAGTTTCATCTGAAGTCAACGAACCTGCTGAGGTCCATCTGGATCTGACCCTCCCGTCGAACGCGGACGCCAACGCCTCAACCACAGTTACTCCTGAGGGAATGTGCAGACAGCTAGTGGCTGCGAACAAAGAACTGACATCCTGGCCTCCACTAAGAACTCAGACATGCCACAGGACTATCTCCAAATGAATGCCAACCTTTTGATGAAGCGACAATACCTGGTGGAATGGGTAATTAAATCTGGTTCTTGCCCTATTGCCAAATGCCCTTTGCATAACTCTAATAAGATTACTCCTAAATCTAATGTTAAAAGAAATGCGAGTGAGATTTCTTCTCGCAAAGATAAGCGCAATGTGTCCGAGGAGTTCTTAACTCCCAATAAGAAATTAACGGCTAAGGCCAACTTCACTTCAAGTAAAGTTAATAACCAGACTGAAATTCAAACCAGCAACAAATTTAAGTCTCTTAGCACAGACGAAGTGACTAATGTTGACGAAAACTGCCACCGATTATGGTTAAACCTAAGGCTAATCTTAAAGATATGCTCAAAAAAATTGACGAAACTTTGGAGAGTACGGTTAACATAAAGTTAGCAGGAGAAATGCTAAAATTATTCCCTAACAGCGAGGATCAGCATAGAGAACTAACACGCTGCTTAAACAAAAATGATATCGAATTCTTCGTAATCACTCCCAAATTCCTCAGACCTCTCAAGGCTGTGATTAAAGGGTTGCCGAAGAATACTCCTGTTGACGAGATCAAAACTGAACTTGCAGAATAGGACTTCATCGCCGAAAAAGTAGTTCAGCTCACCAGAGCTAATGATAAACAACCACTGCCCATTTTCCAAATTACGCTCGCCAGATCCAATAAAATCAATGATATCTTTAAACTCAACAGGCTTCTCTATTTTTCTGTTGTGGTGGAAAAGTATGATAAGAAACCAATTACCTTACAATGTTTCAAGTGCAATTTTTTCCACCACAGCTCCAACAACTGTGGATTTAAAGCCCGATGCCTAAAATGGGGCGAGGAACATTCGCATAAAGACTGCCAAAAGTTTGACAAGCTTGAAATCCCTAAGTGCATAAATTGCGGGGAGTCTGGACACATCGCTACTTGGCGGGGATGCTCTAAATTTCCTAAGATCAAAATTAATTCCACTAAGTACGCCACCATTCCTAAAGGTACCCCTGCTAGGCAAGTCTCACCTAATTTCTCCTATGCTGCGGCCACAAAAAATGTTACTCAACAACTTGCAAATAATGTTAATAATGTTTCTGATTTGACCCAAAACCAACTGAGTCAATTACTGAGTCTTAACAATCAAGCCCAATTTCTTCAAAAATCTCTACTTATTATGAAAGAATTTCTCTCAATATTCACTAATCTCAATAACATGGATGGTCTTCTCCATCAACTAAACGCTGCTGATAACAAAGCAGACAAACTCCAGATCTTCATAAACGGCCTGACGACCCAAAGTACTCCTAATGCTCCGTAATGACTCAGTCGGTTTCTGGACTGCGCATATGCTACTGGAATGCATGCATATTTGGTTTAAAATGTTTGATTTTACTGCTTTGTTAATGACTATAACCCCGATCTAGTACTGCTTCAGGAAACACACCTTAAAAATTCACAAACATCATACTTAATGGGGTACACTTTTTATCGTAATGATGGTCCTCAGGATCCTGTCTCTGGAGGCACTGGTATTTTCATCAAAAGCTCTGTACCTCACTCTCATATTGCTACACCGCCATTAATTGGTATAAAATCAACGATTGTCTCACTGCACTTTCCTAATTTTCCTACTCTCACTATAGCTTCAGTTTATGTGCCAAATGGAATTGCCACCTCTAACTTCAACAAAGATTTAAATACTCTCTCCTCTCACAATAATAGTGTAATTTTAGCTGGAGACTTTAATGCTCATAATACCACTTGGGGATGTCACAATAAAAATAGCACCGGTGTAGCCCTTCAATCCTATGCTAATAACTTTAACGTTGAAATTATTGCTCCTAACACCCCTACTAGAATTGGTACTAACTCTACTTCTATAATCGACCTTGTAGTTACTAACAACTTCCAGTTTAATCACTAAATTTCTTCTCTAGATGAACTCTCCTCAGATCATAACCCTGTCATTATTGACTATAAATTTAACTATGTTAATTTTAATATCAACTCTAATATTACTACTAACTGGTCTAAATTCTCTGCTACCCTGGACTCTAACTTCAATTATTCACCCACCCATCTAACTAATCCTAATGATATAGAAACTGCAATCTTTGAATTAACTAGTGGTATTCTCTCTGAACATAAAGCTGCTAGCTACTAACAACCGCACTTACCTACCCGCTTACATTAAACCGCTAATTACTAACCGTAATAACGCTAGGAAGATTTGGCAAATATATCGTGACCCCCACAGCAAGAATCAATATAACCATCACCAGAATTTACTTAGACGAGCAATTTTAAACCACAAAAACGACTGCTGGGATAGGAAACTTAAAACTGTTAATGTTGAAGATGGATCAATTTGGAACCTTTGCAATAATATTGGAAAAAAAAAAGAACAAAAATTACCTCACTCCACACTCCTAACTCTGCTGTTACTACTGATACAGACAAAGCTGAGGTCCTCGCCACTACTCTACAAGCACAATTCCAGCAAAACGAAATTAACAATCCTAACACTGTACTTGAAGTTGAAAACACTATCTCTTCTTTCCTTGCTCAGCCTAATGATAATGAAAATATTCCTCCTACTAAAGCATCCTTTATTATTAATTGCATCTCTAATCTTCAAATTAGTAAAACCCCTGGTATTGACTGCATAAACAATAAAATGCTTAAAAATATTCCCTTTAAAATTATTCTTCAAATCTGTAAAATTACTGATGCTATTCTTTTAACTAACCACTTTCCTAAGAATTGGAAGACTGCTCGCATTCTTCCGATCCTTAAGCCTGGTAAAGACCCTACCTCTCGTAATAGCTATCGACCCATTTCACTTCTTTCCTCCCTTAGCAAACTAATCGAACGAGTTCTCTCTGATATCCTTAATGGAGCATCTAACAAACTTAACATACTAATCTCTCAGAAATTTGGTTTTACAAAAATTTATCCACTACGCATCAACTTTATAACATTTCCGAAACTATCTCAGAAGGGTTTTCCTGGAAAACTGATACAGCAGCAATCTTTCTAGATGTGGCAAAAGCCTTCGATCGAGTTTGGATCAACGGACTAATTTTCAAGATGATTAAATTTCAGTATCCTTCTTTTTTAATTCGTACTATTTATAACTATCTCACAGGTCGAAATTTCGTTGTTTCTGTAAATAATATCGACTCAAGAAACTGCAAAATCCTAGCCGGTGTTCCCCATTGCTCGATCTTAGGACCCTTTTATATAACATTTACAAAAATGATATTCCACAGAATCACAAGATTAAATTCACACTCTACGCGGATGACACTACTATAATTACACAGGGGAGAAACTTCAACATTATTCAGAAAAACTTACAAAATTACTTCAATCAGTTAGAAATATGGCTTAATAATTGGAAAATTAAACCTAATGTCGCGAAAACTGAAGCAGTGCTATTCACCAGGAAAAATAACTATAACCCACCTAATATTACTATTTATAATACTAACATTTCCTGGTCTACAGAAACTAAATACCTTGGAGTAATTCTTGATCGCAGACTTAATTATAATTCTCATATCCAATATCTTCGCACTAAATTCAATAACCAATTACGAAAACTCTATCCTTTAATTTGCAGAAATTCTTCTCTAACAGTGGAACTTAAAAAACTAATCTATATCTCCTATCTCAGACCTATCATAGCATATGCGAGTCCAGTATGGGGCTCCACTGCAAACAGTTACTTCCTGATTCTGGAAAGGCTTGAAAACAAGATCTTGAGAATGATTACGAATTCACCCTGGTTCTTTAGAAATAAAGAGATTAGATATTCACTCTCTGTTCCCAGCTTTAAAGAATACGTACAAAAAATTGCTGTTAATTTCTATGATTCTGTTTCTCATTCCAATAACCAGGTCCTAAAAGATCTTCAAAATTTTGATTATGATATATCTCTTCCCAGCAGCCGCAAACGCCCACGATACGTACTTAATATTAATAAATAATGCGCTCACTTTTAGTATTCCCCCTCGGCGCCGCTTTCAAGATCAAAGGTTTTTTCGCCTTCGCTCTGGTGGACTGAAACGATGGTTTTGGTTTCTTATTGGACTTTCTCTCTCGCATCTCGCGTAATTTTTATTTTTGTGCTTTTATTTAGTTACTCCGTCTGTGCTAAGATTTTTAATTTCTCCTCTTGTTTTTAATTTTGATTTCTCTTGTTTTTTTTTTTTTTTTTTGTTTAATTATTAAATTTCTTTTTGTTACTTTTTTAAATTTTATATTTGTTGCTTTTTGTAACTTAATTGATATTATTGTTTTGCGCGGCTCCAGATAATTAAATGGTAGAACGTTCACAATTTACTTCTGCTTTTTGACTCGCCGGCTATTCTGAATTTTTCACATGCTCACGCAATATCTCCTCTATAAGCAATTTATTCCGCGTTTATCATTACTTCAAATAACTATGCATATATCTTTACCTACATAAATTTAATAAAGGTGAGCAGTAGATCTACCTCCCCGTGGTGCACCTGGTAACACTTTTTAGTGGCTAAAAGATCTGCAACTTGGCATCATTGTTAGATTAATGATCTCTGTTTCAGCATGTTTCGTTGTTGTATGTTTTTTTTTTTTTTCTTCGTTGTTCTGTTTTTGCTGTAACTGTTCATAATCTGCCATTGGGGAGAAAAAAACAAACATAAATTTAATAATAATAAAAACCCCTTATATATATATATATATATATTCTTTTTGCTTTTATTTTATCTTTAAAATACTATTGTATCATCATTTTTTTTTCTGTCGGGCAAGATTCCTATTAGTCATCATCGTTCTTTTCTTGCTAAGCATTTATTCATCGTCTTTTTCACACAAGATAAAAGCTTGCATAGCCAAGATGCTTCGCCCCATGCCAGGTTAGACTAATGATAAGGTAACAAACTTCGTTAAAAAACCCTCACAAAATATTTATTAATTTAAATGAGAGTATATTATTGAATATTTAACAAACTGTTAATTTAAGTGATTCTAATTTAATACTGTAAGATATGGTAGAAAGCATCATAGAATAAGTAGTAAATAAAAATTTGGAAGGCCATCTAAGCTGTTTCATTGAAAGAAGCAAATCATTATCCGTAAAAGTAAATGTAAATTCCGGATTATCGGTTGCAAACTTTATAGTAGAATCTCAAGAATAGTATGCATACCAAAGTATAAAAAAAGAATGCATAACCAAGTATCATACCTAAATAGCAAGAAAAAAATTCTTCATTAGTGTAAAGAAATCAAAGACTTCTAATTTTATTTGTGAGAAACAGATTATTTTGAATTGAATTTACCTGATACATTAACGTTTTCTAAGTAATATTATTAAAATTAATTTTATTATTGAGGATATAATATTACAGGACATTAATTAAGTTTTAGACAATTTCTTTTTTATATATTCTTCCTATTTCTATTTCTTTTCTCTTGCTTAGGCAATTTCTCAAGAACAATATTTTGTTTGGATATGTTAATAGTATATTCAACACTCTTTTTTTTTTTTTTTTTGAAAAAAAAAAAATTTGTAACCATTATTCATTTCATAAAGGAAAAATGTTCTCTCTGACCGATTTAACAACAGAAACTATTTTAATAACAATAACATGTGCTTTATTAACATCAGATTGTAAAACAAAGGTATATTAAAAAACACCTTTCTATTATACATAGTACGAAACGTATTTGTCAACAGGCGCAACCTTCAACATACAAGAAAAATTAAAATTTCGGCCCGACACTTAATCTACCACTATAAATTTAAAACAGAAATATATAAGTTAAAAATACCAGTAGTGATAATCATACTTACTTGGCGTCGGAGAATGCCTCGATCAAGAAGGGGGCTCTCCCGGTTGGAGGCCTATCCATTGCACTTCGGAGGGCTGACAGCTGCCTCTTCCGCAAATTGCGGTTGCTTGGGGCGCACAATTTTTGGGTGGCGGGATCTGCGTTCGCGGGGATCCCGGTTATAAAACATTGGAATCATTATAGATTTTGGACAATAAAATTTTCTTTGACATGTGATGTGGTAATGCATTATTCAGTCGTCTTTTATATACATATCAAAAGTATTACATATACATATTAAACGTGATTAACAATACTGTGTTATTCAAAATGGTTTTTTTTTTTCTTGTGGGCAATATGTCGTTTACGAATTCCAGTTTGAAAGTTGTGTGAAACAATCTGCTAAATATACTAAGTTCAATATTTAAGTAACTGTTAAGGTGTATTTTTTGTATGGAATTATTCTAATTATTGACGATTTGTTTAAACATAAATTATTACCCAAAAATAACATCTTCTACACCAGTGGAAAAGGTTTAAAATTCTAATGTGCTCCACTTAGCTCTAAAACTATTTTCATTTTTCGAAATGTGATAACAAAACGAAAGCATGTTTCTTTATATTATGTATATGTACAATTACCATTAAATTATGTTCAATTATCTAGTAATCCTTTTTTTGTATGCACTGTAAGAAAATAAAAAAAACGAGAATCTTAAAACATGACTTTTCGGTGACATGCGATGTGATGTCAAGTGAAAAATGGTGGTAGTGCATCAATTGTTGGTGCATTATATTATCTTAAATGGTGGTAGTCCATTGTGTTTGATAAGACAGAACTCTTGAAAGGATAGAAAATTTTCATGAATCTGAATTTCATAAATATCAAGAAAAATGATTTCATATACTTTGATGGTACATGACATCTTTTAAAAAGTAGACGAAAAGAAAACACCTGAATTTGAACCCTAATTGTTAAATGAAAAGGTTAAAATGCTGTCGATGACAACTTAGCTTAAAAACTATAATTTTGGTCGATTATTCAAGTATTCATGTGGCAATCGAACTTAGTTTATATCATCACTTTGCTGCTGCTTTCTGGAATGATTGTGATATAGAACGTTCTTGTATTCCAGAGTTTTCTGAAATAGGTTTGTTTTTTATAACAATAGTTTTATAATTTAAGAAACAAAGTGAAGACAGTTACACAATTAAAAATACAATAATAATTATTAAATTTCAATACTTTTAACGAAGTGGGGCAGTTTGAAATGCGTTATCAAGGTATATCATTTCAATGAAAAGAGCATGTTTACATATAAATAAATAAATAAAAAAAAAATGGGAGTGGATTTTAGTTTTAATTTAGTTGTGTAATTGTAATAAATTCAAGTATGGTGTATTTTAAGCAAGATTTTTCTTAACTAGATTTTTTTTTACAAGATTATAATCTTTTATGAGGAATTTCCAAGGTATTGAATATACTTATTTATTTTAAATTTAAAAAAAAAAAAAAAAAAAAGCATTCACAAACATTTCCGTTTTTTCTCGTAGAACAATTTTCTATAACAAATTAAATTAAATGGTAATTTCATTGCATTTTAATTTTTTTTTTTCTGTGTTACATTTTTGTATCTTTTAAATTTCTGGTTTTCAAATATGTAATATATATAGTACAAAAAAAAAAATTTAATTGAAATTTAAAATTTACAATTTTTTTATATATTTATGATTTACATTTTAACTTATAATAATTGGCTTGAAAAGTTTATCATAAAAAATTATATAATAACTTTAGACGTGAAAAAATCGCATGCATATTTACAGAGAACTAAGAAATTCGTGTCTTAAAAGTCATTTAGATAGTTTTTTAGCCCTTTTTTTTTTTAATTAGGACTTTTACATTAAATAGTCACTTCATAAGTGATATTACTAAGTAAAGTATATTACTAAACTTCATAAGTGATATTACTACTTAATTATAATTCTCATATCCAATATCTTCGCACTAAATTCAATAACCAATTACGAAAACTCTATCCTTTAATTTGAAGAAATTCTTCTCTAACACTGGAACTTAAAAAACTAATCTATCTCTCCTATCTCAGACCTATCATAGTATATGCGAGTCCAGTATGGGGCTCCACTGCGAACAGTAACTTCCTGATTCTGGAAAGGCTTGAAAACAAGATCTTGAGAATGATTATGAATTCACCGTGGTTCTTTAGAAATAAAAGAGATTAGATATTCGCTCTCTGTTCCCAGCTTTAAAGAATATGTACAAAAATTGCTGTTAATTTCTATGATTCTGTTTCTCATTCCAATAACCAGGTCCTAAAAGATCTTCAAAATTTTGATTATGATATATCTCTTCCCAGCAGCCGCAAACGCCCACGATACGTACTTAATATTAATAAATAATGCTCTCACTTTTAGTTTCTTCCCAGACAACCGATGGTTGCTTTGGATCTTTTCTCTCCCGCTTCTCGCGTAATTATTATTATTATTTTTTTAATTCCTTTTGTTTCATTTTTAAATTTTATATTTGTTGCTTTTGTAACTTAATTGATATTATTGTTTTTCTTATTAAATTTTCTATATTTTTTATAACTGGCAAAGGGCAAGACCTCACGTTACGTAATCCATCTACCAGGTTGGAGGTTTGGTCGCTGCGCGACCAAGGCACTCCGTGTACTTACCCCGATTTGAAAATTTTATTCGACCGTGTAAGCTTTCTAACGCTCTTTTATTTAAAAGGCTTGCTATAAGCAGCCTGTGAAAGACATTTATTGTATTTTGACGAACACTAGCACCAAATATTTTGTTGGTTGTAGCAATATATCTTACATTAATATTCAAAAGTTTTCCAAAATTCTAAAAATTATAAACATCATCAATGACTCACCACTTTTATTTTAAACCTGTACTTTATAAAATGAAAGACAAAAAAAGCATCTCAATGCTTCTCGAAATTTTAGAAAACGTTTTTGGCCTAGCGATGGAGATAGACGTCCCAACTGACTGTTCTTCAACGGGAACGGCTCTTTGAGCCCTTCGAAAGTACCCGTCCCAGGGATAGCGTATGCGGCATCCTCCTCTACAGCTCCGGTCTTCGCTACTGAGGCAGACATCTGCCAAAGGATATCAACTGCTGAAGCTCTACGACAAGAGCACAAAAGGATGACTGAGGCATCCAAGATCTTGACCACCCAGGCAAACCTGCTATTTGATGCTGGGCATATGAAAAGAGAAATGTTTATGGAGATCCACCGGCAATGGCAGAACTCTGAGAGTCAACTGAAGGAGACAGAGCGCCAGGTAAGTGAGCTTGGTTTATGTCCCCTGATTAATTGTGCCAGGCACAGTAGTGCCAAAGTAAATTTTAAAAAATTAAAGAGAACTGCTAACAGTTCCAGTAATGAGGATGGCTTTCAACTACCCTCTAAAAACACACTGCAAGGGAGTGTGAAAATTGATGATAAAGCCAAGGCTTTTAATTTAGAGAATAAGTTTTCTAATCTTAATGTTGACGAGAGCACTGCCGGAGTTGACATTACAACTCAAGAACCCAAACTTCCACCCATAATGGTGAAATATGCTAATAATCTGAAAGTTAAAATTGCCGAAATTAGCCTTAAATTTAAAGATGATATCAGAATCAAAATAGCCGGGGAACATTTAAAGATCTTCCCCAAGGATATAGATAACCATAGGGCCATCACGAGATATCTTAATGAATCGAAATTGGAGTACTTCGTGATTACTCCCAAAAGCCAGAGGCCGCTAAAAGCTGTCCTAAAAGGAATTCCCCTTGACTATACTGTTGAGGAAATTGAAGAGGGGCTGAGAGACGCTGGGCTCAAGGTCGACAACGTTAGGCAACTAACCAACCTCAAAACTAAAGCGCCTATCCCGGTGTGGCAAATCGTCTATAAAAAGTGCGATGAAAACGCCAAAATCTATGATGTAAAGCGCCTCCTTCACTTCCAAGTACGAGTGGAAAAGTTTAATAGAAAGCCAGGTGCCACTCAATGCTTCGCCTGCAATTTTTTCCACCATGCAGCAAGTAACTGCAGTTACAAAAAGATGTTTAAAATGCGGGGCGATCACTATATTAGTGATTGTCCCAATAAGGAAAGGCTTGAAAATCCGCGCTGCATAAATTGCCAGCAGACAGGGCACCTCGCCGCATGGAGAGGATGTCCTAAATTTCCTAAGCCGCGCCTCCCGACCAATAGTATTAAAGAAACTCCAAAAAGGTCGTTCACCGCGAAAAACATAACCGAGGGCGTCTCATTTGCAAGTTTATTGCAGGGGACCCCGAAACAAACTCCAGCAGTGCTCTCCACTACGGAAAATCAGCACAACAAAAATAATAATAATATTAATAATGATAACTTAAATGATACCTCTAAAATGCTCTATGTACTAACTGAAATGAAAAATGTCTTCAATATGTTTGGAGGTCTAAGCAATATATATGATAAGCTGAGAAATGCTAACAATCCTTTAGACAAGCTGCAAGTATTGCTAGCTTGTTTTGAAAATTCCAACTCCACGAATTAATGGTTGTGCTGGTTACCGGGTTAAAAATCTGTTACTGGAATGCAAATGGTATCATGTCTAAAATGTATGACTTAATCAATTTTACTAATAACCATAATCCTGATTTAATCTTAATTCAAGAAACTCATCTCCCCACTAATAGAAATATTTTTATATTCCTAACTACTTGTTATATAGAAACGATGGTAATCAAACTCCCAGACCTCGTGGAGGTACAGCAATTTTCATCAAAAATAGCATCAATCATCGCAATGTTTCTCCTAATAATTTAACTGATTTGCAAGCAACTGTACTCACTATAAATACCCCGCACTTTAGTAATCTTTCAATAGCCTCTATTTATGTTCCTTGTAAAATTAATCAACCCAATCTGCTTAATGATCTTTCCTCCATACTAAAAATTAATAACTCCTCAATCCTTTGTGGTGACTTCAATGCGCATCACACCTCCTGGAGGTGTCATCGTGATAATACCGCGGGCACTGCACTTGTAAAGTTCGCCATGCAAACTGGCCTGGAAATCTTTGCTCCGCCCACTCCCACAAGGATTAATAACATCTCTTCTTCCACTATTGACTTAACCCTTCTTAATAATTTTCCTGCTTCTCTTACAATTGAATCTCTTTCAGAGCTCTCATCAGACCACAATCCAGTAATGTTAAACTTCGCTATAACGTATGAAACTCTTAAACTCACTCGTAATGTCTCTACCAATTGGTTAAAATTTAATACGATTCTCTCTAACCCTCCTCCTGATAAATTAGATCTTGATTCTCCTCTTGCTATTGATGCAGAGGTTAATCGCTTAACTAACATAATTCATAATGCATATACTAACTCTTCTAAGCCTATTAAAAATAGTAATATTAATTTCATGCCTAATCACATTAAGAATCTCTCCATAGACAGAAACAAAGCACGGAAAGCATGGCAAATTTACAGAGATCCCATCTCCAAAACCATTTATAACAGGGCACAGGCCAAGTTTCGAAAAGCTATTACTGAATTCACACAAAATTCCTGGACTAATCGATTACAAACTCTTGATCCAGCTGATGGCTCCATCTGGCGGGCAATCAAACAACTTAAGGGTAATAAGATTAATGTTGCTAATTTTAAAAATTCTAATGCTGATGTAATTTCTAATGATAATGACAAAGCTAATCTGCTCGCGAACAGCCTTCAGAATCAATTTCAAGAAAATAATGTCTTTAACCAACTAACCACTGATAATGTCAATAAGACTATTCACTCCTTAAATTCTATTTGTAGTACTAACAAAATTGTCTTTACTAAAGTCTCATTACTATACGAATGTATAAATAAGCTTAAAATTAATAAAGCACCTGGTGCAGACAACATTACCAATAAAATGCTTAAGAATCTTCCCTTTATCATAATTTATCGTATTGCAAAATTAATTAATGCTATCATTAAACTTTCTTATTTTCCCTTTCCTGGAAAAAAGCAATTGTTTTACCCATTCTCAAACCAGGAAAGGATCCCTCTGATCCAGTTAATTATAGACCAATTTCTGTACTATCTACCTTAAGCAAGCTAACTGAATATGTAATCCTTAAGAAAATTAAGAAGCACCTTTCTAACAATTCTATAATGATTCCCCAGCAATTTGGATTTACCTCTAAGCTAAGTACCACCCATCAACTCCTTAGAATAACTGAATTGATCTCTGAAGGTCTCTGTAATAAAACTCTTACTGGGGTAGTATTTCTAGATGTAGCCAAAGCTTTTGACAGGGTTTGGATCAATGGACTCATTCAAAAGTTAACTGCCTACCATTTTCCTAATTATCTCACCCTGCTCATTAAATCTTATCTGCATAATAGATCATTTGTTGTCAAAGTTAATAACTCACTCTCTTCCAATAGAACCATCAACGCCGGAGTACCCCAGGGGTCACTCATTGGACCAATTCTTTTTAATCTGTATATCAATGATATTCCGCAATGCAATAATATTCAACGGTATCTACGCCGACGACACAGCTATTGTCGCAAAGGCTAATAGCACGCAGCAACTACAAAACATATACACCAATTATTTTAAAATTCTCGAAACTTGGCTCAACAGGTGGAAAATTAAAATCAATGTTGACAAAACAGAGGCTGTACTTTTCACGAGGAAAAAAGTTAACCCTCCTAACCTTTACTTATTTAATCAATTAATCAACTGGACTAAAAATGCCAAATATCTGGGAGTTTATCTTGATAGTAAACTAACCTATGCTAGACATATTAACCATATTAAAACTAAATATAATATTTGTTTACGCATGCTTTACCCGTATATTAACAAAAATTCCCCCCCTCACTTGAAAATAAACTTATAATTTACATGTACTATATGCGGCCCATTATTACTTATGCTTGCCCGGTTTGGGGTTCTGCTGCAAAGTACCATATTAATTATATTAATAGACTTGAAAATAAACTGCTTAGAATGATCACCAACTCTCCATGGTACTTTAGGAATGATGACATTCGTCACTGTCTTGACCTCCCCTCTATTCAAAATTTTATGTTAAAGCTTGCCAGCAATTTTTATGCAAGTCTTGAATATATTCCGAACGATGAAATACGTAATCTTCCAGATACGATTTCACTCTGCCGGAAAATGCTAAACGCCGTTGGGCTGTTCTTAACAAACTTCAATCGTCCTAGACGAACTGGATCGGTTGTCATGCGTGTTGTTCTTGCTGCCTAGGTAGTGAGTTCGACCCTGGCCTGATTCTTTAGTCATCATTCTAGCAGCTGTTCCTACATTTCGTAGTGTTTAATCTTTCAATTAGTGTCTAATATTTTTATTTGTGTTTAACTTTTTTGTTTTATTTTCTTTAACTTTTAATTGTTTTTTGTTTACTTTTAACTTAACTGTAATATCTTATTTTATTTTGGGGACTTAAATTCTTGCTCACTTACCCTGTAATGCTTACATATCATGTTTATATTATCCAATGTCCTCATCTCAACAAGACAGGTGTTTTAGGTTTGGGGGCCAAAGAGCACCGATAACCAAGGACTGACTGACTCAATGCTTCTCTTGTAATCTATTCCATCACTCATCTAAGAACTGTAACTACAAGAAACGATGTCTCAAATGCGGTGGTGAGCATCATCTAAAGGACTGTCACATTAAAGAGCGCATTGAAAACCCTACTTGCATCAACTGCCACCAGATGGGGCACCTCGCCGCTTGGAGAGGTTGCCCGATGTTTCCTAAGCCAAGCGCCAGCAAGACCCTCCTTCACCAGCCGGCCAGTCTCGGAGGGAGTATCCTCTCGCAAGTTTATTTCAAGGAACCCCAAAATCTCTAACGCTACGCCATCGGTCTCAAAAAACCGTCACAAAATGTAACCGATAATAACTCTAACCTACTAACCTTACTGCTGATTCAGCCAATAAAGTGCTATATGTATTAACAGAAATTGTAAATCTTTTTAACATGTTTGGAGGACTAGGCAATATTTATACGCAGTTCAAAAATGCTAACAACCCCTTCGAAAAATTGCAACTTTTCTTTAAATTCTTAATTAATTGCGCTTGTTGCTTACTACTTAATTATTTTATAATTGCGCCATTCATTTAATCACTCTTCGTTTTATTTTTATTTTTTGTTTCTTTTATTACTAACAATGGACATAATTATGCTCACTGCCTTTTGTTTTTATCCATGTGTTTTTTTTGCAATGAACTTTACTGCCCAGGATTAGGAGTTATAAGGCCATAACCGGCCAAGGTACTCCGTCAAAAAGAAGAAGACTGAACCACCCAGATCCTTGCCGGGGACAGAAGTTCCTCCTACCTTTATTTCTGTAATTAACCACAAGTAATTGCATACTTGTATTATTGCATACTTTCATATGCGTAATACTAGATTTAATTAGTCATCAACGAAGATAAAGACAGTGCTTTATTTTTTATCATCTAATTCCATTGATCTCCTAAACCAGGGTCTCCAAACTGCGGCCCCCGGGCCAAATCCGGCCCCACCAGTGTCATCAATCTGGCCCGCGACAGCGAATAGCTTATTGTTGCTGTAATAAGTTGGATAAAAAAACACAGAAAAATAATAACTCGGTTTTAGTTACTTGCTAGGTAAGTTTAATGAGAAGCATAATAATGCAGAAAATTTAATTTAAGCATAACAACTAACAAATAATTGAAATGAATCCCACTAACATTTTAAACTAGTGAACATCCCGCGGTTACCCTCGGTAGTTATGTTGGGGTAAAGAGTATCGCATGTGTGTATGTCTATGTTTGGAATGTGTATATCCTGAATCAAACATATGATTTTATCCTGAAAATCTCTGGAACGGAAAAGCTAAATTAACGCGAATGAAACAGCGGGGTATCCACTTGTAAAAAAATACGAATGAGATTTATGTAATTGTGATTTTTCGCTGACAATAGTTTGTAGTTGTGGATCAATTTTACTTGTACCAATTATTAAAAGAGATTGTAGTAATTGAACCAGCGAATTTAGCAAGCGTATGTTCGCTCAGAGCGCGTACTCGACGACTAGTCTAGAAATTATAAATAATGGCAGAAAAATTAAAACGGTTTTGGCCCTTAGTACTTACTGGAGTAAACAGTAAGGCCCTAAGGCTGGAAAGTGTGGAGAACTCTGTCCTAAACTAATGCCATGAGCGGTCAGTGTTAGAGAACACTTGGTTAAAACTTATAAACGGACGAAATGATCCTAAGAATCCAAAAGACCCCAACATATGGCATGTTCTATTTGTATCACATTGTTCAAATCCAATCATCGATCAATTCTGTTTCATTTATGATTGGTAGGAAAAGACCGGTTCTGACCATTTGCGCATTGGATCTTCTATCTGATTAGTTCTGAAAGACCGACTCGTTCTTGACAGATCTAACTCTTAGCGTCTGTTATCGTATTTGGGTTTATTCCTTCTGAAATACAAATTATTTGTATTTGCATTAGTTTATTCCCCCTAAAAAGTCGAATTTCCTTACGGAAAAGCTTTTTTCATTTTAATCATGCGTACACGTAACGGAACAAAAGCATCTTCATCTGTAAGTACTTACTTTCCTTTCTGTTCTGAATTGTATAAAAGTTTCTTGGATTTCTTATTATGTAATGTTTATTTAATTGAATAACCTTGTATTTCAAAATTACTATGCTAAGTAATATTTTTATTTATATTTGGATGTGTGTAAAGTAATTTATAGTTGGTTTCGTTATATTCAATGATAATTGACATGTGATGTTGACAGTCAATAAAAAGACAATATAAATCTAGTGTATTTTATAAAATTCATACTGTATACCATCTTAGTTACTTAATATTTTTTATTTGTATGTTTTTTTTTATCATGATCAATTCGTTTTTATTGCATTTAATAATTCTTGTTAACTGCTTTAAATTATTGAATGTTCTTTAGATTTCTTACCATCATACATTTTCAAATTATATTAATGTCTCACTTCTTTTAAAAGATTAATATAAGTCTATGACTTAAATTTTTTTTTTTTTTAAATTGTGTAATTATTTAAAAATATTTTAATATTAAGGTTTAAGTAAATGTTTCTCACAATATGATTAATTACTTTATAGAAAAGTAATTAAATGAATTACACAAATTTTTTTATCATTTAAACAAGGATTTCATTAAGATTTTAAATATTTATTATAATGTAGATAGAATAATGGCAATATTAAAATGTAGTACGGCATTTCCTTTTAAATAGGACAATATATTTAGAACACTGTTAAATAGTTTCTTTTCCATGTATCTATGTAATTGTAGCAGATTCTATTTTATGTTGCCAAATTTAAAACTTTGCTATATTTTGTTTAATTTTCAAATTTACACTGTATATTGGTATAAAAATATCATAGAGAATAAATTTTCCAGATCCATTAAAAAGTCAAATTATTTGAATAGATTTATATGATTTATAATTTAAAATTAGAGCAAATTTCTTATTTTAAATTTAAGTTTGGTTACCACTAGTGAAATAAATGATTAAATTCGAATTGTTTTAATTTAAAAAAAGCTATTTCCTTCCATCTCATTTGCTTAGGAATGGGAAAATTAGTTGTAGCAGAACATGAAAGAAAGAATTTATTTAATAATTCCAAATTATTATTTCATTGTATAGATGAGAATATTTGCAAGACAGAATAAAGAGCTATCTTTTAAATGTTGTAGTTTAATAACTTAAACTAATAATTGAAATTTCTGACCATAGCGTATTAATAATTCAAAAAGCACTGAGGATTGCAAAAGTTTACAACCTGTTGAAATTAAGATTTCTAGGTTTAATAGCTTATAATATATGTTTAATAGCTTATAAACTAGTGATTTTAGCTGTCTTTTGCTTTTCTTTTATCTTCGCATGGTTAATGTGCAATATTTTGAAACTGTTTTTAAAGAGTAACACAGTGTAAATTTATAATTTATGTTTTGAATGCATATTTTGTAATTTTTATTTGTACTATAATATTTAAACTGTTTGTTAAAAAGTGTTAAATTTAATTTCTTCTAGGAAATTAACAAAAAAGTTATCAAATTTATATTTACAGATTTATAATTTAAAAAAGTTTTAACTAGTTGACATGCAAAGAAATATAAATTTTTTAGGTTAGTTAATGGTAGAACCTATACTTAAGAATGTTAAAATATTTTTATTTATTCCACTCTAGTCTAGGCAAGTGGTTTTCACTTATGAATCTACTTAAAATTTAGAATATAATGTAATTTCATAACACTAATTGGCAACAAAAAAAAATAAATTTCTCTTATATGAAAATAAAAAGAATGTGTTCTATAGAAGTTTAACATTTTTAAATCTAAAGATATGGCAACCAAATTGTACCAGCAAATGATATTTTTAAGAAATTCAGTTTTATTAAAAAAAAAAATATTGAATCAACTAAATGATTGATGTATTCATTTGCAATATTATATAAAAATGAAAACACATAAAAATATTTTTTTACAGTACTGCTCAGCAATTAAAACTTGCATAAAGGTATATTTTATAATACTACAGAAAAACCCATAAAGAAAGGTATTTTTCACTATTATATTAATATATTGATAAAATTTCACATGAGTACTCAACTCTTGCATTGGGTTTCTGATATATCCAATATTAGGTGTAGAAATAATCTGTTAACATATTTTCTTTACATTTGCTACTGTATCTCTTTCCTACTTAGAATATATCCTGGTGGAATCTTTCTTTGTTTTCATCAAAAGATGTTCCTTCATTCTCCTGAAAAAATTTGTGGGAATATTTCAAATAATGTTATATAGAAATTTGACATTCCTAATTCCAAATATGGCATTCAAATTGCACCAGCACATAACATATTTAAGAGACTCGGTTTTATTTTAAAAAAATTATTGAATATTGTATCCAGTACCGTAAAATGAGGAAAATAGGTTCTAATTCTATAATTTTGAGATTTTTTTATTTTCAGAAAGCTTTTTTATCCTAAGTGGATTTCTGAGCAGCATTAGGTTTGCTTCTGAAATTAGTATTTTTAAATAATTGAGGGTTTACAAAAATGTTTGGGTGCTTATGCACTGAAATTTCTCTTTTCCATCTTCATCTTCTTTCATTTAACTCTTATGAATTGTTTAACAAGTTCAATTTTTGTGTGTCCTTTTAACATGCATTATAGAGACTATGCAATTTTTTTAAATGTGACGCTATACAACTTGTGCCTATAAATTATCAATCCCTCTCTAGATAGCACGAATGACTATGTATAGGCAATTTTCATAATATGGGAAACTGCTTTTTTTTTTTTTAAATGCAAAGTATTAAAAAAATCTCAGCTAAGCAAACCCATGTTTTTGTCATTAAATCCTGTTGTCAAACAGATTGAACTGAAGATATCTGCCTTTCTTAAAGATTGATAGTGATGAAATAATTTTTCAATAAAGAAAGGAAAACTAATGTATCATGCAGAGGTACTCTGATTAAGTGTTTAGCAAGTCAAATGAATTGGCAATTTCTTCATTGTAAATTTTATGGCATCAAATGATATTTTAGTTTTTCTCTAATTATAATAAAATTGTAAGTTTGATGGCATGAATTGTAGATTGATAGGATTATTGCAGATTTTTTTATTCTTTGTGGTGATCATTCTGTAATTAGAAATAAGAAATAGAGACTCTTGAAAAGGACAGTTGTATTATCACAGCAACAAGTTGAAGCTGCTGAGAAAATTGTGAAATTTATTCAGGGAGAATCTTATCTGTCCAAATAACGATAAAAATTGAAGATACAGCATGTTTATAAAAGTGATAATGACCACTTTTGACTAAAGACCAAAATTTTCAATAAGAAAGATACAGAAGATTTCCAAAACCTATTGATTCTTCTTGCAGATCATCCTGTAAATGTTACTAAACATTTTGAAGGAGCATTGAGCTGAAGGAAGACAGTGTGATCAGCAATCAAAGCTAGTTAATTTAGACGAATGCTGTGTGCATTTGTGGGGATTTAAAGATTTTGTGGATAGTTTTTATGAAAAGAGAAACTAAACAAAAGTCTAAATAGTGCATTAAAAAACCATGCAAGTGTGCCTAAATATATGCAAAAAGAAAAATTTACAAAGCCCTCTGCAAATATTGTATGTGTATTATTGAATCTGTTTGTGAATCCTTGATATCTCATTATGAATATATAAACAATAAAGACCTATTAGTGATAAAACAGCTCATTTTGAAATGATGCTTTCTGTAAATCAATCACTAACAACTAAATGTGTGGATATCATTTTAGAAGACATAGCAAACAAAAATGCATATTTGTATTTTGTGCGACATAGATATAATGTTAAGCAGTGGATTATTTCAAAATCAGTAGAGAAACAAATGAAGAAAGATTCACCTCTTCCTTTCATGGATTCATAAGCAAAAGCAAAAAGAATTATTTTAAAGCTAGATATATTAAAAAATACATAAAGTATTTTAAAATGTTTAATATTTTTGGATCCTATGTCATTCTCTTATTAATTTTGGATTGCTAGTCGAAATATATATATATTTTTTTATTTAACTATGGCGGTGATATAGAATTATGTTTTTTTTTTTTCATTTGTCCTAAAGTGAGTTTCAACGCTGCTGCTTCTGCTTCATTACCATAAAATTTAATAAGAAATTATGCTATTTTTGAAATTATTAGCATCAATTTTGCTGTTCCTGCATAATTAAAGAAAAATTTTAAAGTATGGATTCATATTTATACTTGAGCAGTGTAGTGTGCTATACATCTTGAACTTTTTATCTTTTTTATTGACAGAATTATTTTTGCAGAATTTTCAATGCTTCATTGTGGGTTGAAGATCGTTTGTT
Source organism: Caerostris extrusa (assembly GCA_021605095.1). NCBI lineage: Eukaryota > Metazoa > Arthropoda > Arachnida > Araneae > Araneidae > Caerostris > Caerostris extrusa. The sequence goes on along the minus strand of BPLR01019052.1, from coordinate 27,571 downwards.
GTACATTATGATAACAAAACTAATTTTGTTTGTGCTGCAGTGTTCTTCCACACATATCTCGGCTGTTTCCGAAACTTTTAAGAATAATGTCCATATTTTCCAGATATCATCTAGCAAAATTGATTTTTCATTGGTTGCAAAAAGGATTTTTATGAGTATCACCCAATTTTAAAGTGCAGATTTTCGGGATTCGTACTGTACAATTTTCAATTGATAATAAAAGGCTAGAAAATTTTAGCCATCCGTCACATTAACAGTGAACATTTTTTTTTTTTTTCTTAAATATTTAGGGAATGAACAGGAATTATTATTGCTTTACAAAATTAAAGATAAAATTTGTAGCTCTGAAAGGCAATCTGTAATACTGTATAGCTTTCGATTCTAGATATATTGAAAAATAACTAACCTTAACTTTTGTTTTTAACATAGATTTTAAAAACTCAAAAAAATTGAACCGTGTTTTTTTTTCTTTCAATTAACATTATGTTTATTGATGTTTCTTTTCTGTTGAAAATTGTAATTAGATTCTCTAGTTTTTCCCCTTGCCTTAAAAGGGGTTTTTGCCAGCTGGTCATCCCCCCCTTGAAACATTCTTGCTAGAGTAATTAATCCTTTCTTAAGTATTAAGTTTAATCTTTCATTTGATTTCCTGAATTAAGGCATATTTACCCCCTCACACACACAATTCTTTTTTGTTGTTGTGATTGCAATGCAAGAAAAGAAACTTTTTGACCGTCAGTAGTCAGAACGGGATTCACACTCAGAAATTACGTTTTTCGGGCTTAATTGCACAAATGTTCATTTATTTAAAAGGAAACACATATCATATTCATAAGTACTTCTTTTATGAAAATCTGTTTTTTTGGACTTATTCAATTAATAACTAAATTGTTCTAATTAGACCACTTAATTCCTTAATAACTTTTTTTTTTTTTAATGTTCTGTTATACTGTTTGCGTGATTGCATATGTAGCATGAGTAATTAGCTAAAAATTGCATTATTTTGTGTAAAAATATAAATAAAAACAACCGATATCAAATTTGAAAATTTCAGTTGAAAATCTATAAGAAAATATGTGCGTTAGGTTAAAAAACTAAAATTGTATTGAGCGGGGTAATTATGTATTAATTTCATTTCATGTAGAGATAAAAGAATTTTAACATAATTGTGCAGATGTTTTAAAGTTATTAAGCATTGTTGCAAAATATCGTAATGTCTATTGAAAAATTTAAATAGTGATTAAAGATTTAAGTGGTAATTTTTCAATATTTTAGGTTTTAAATGTCAAAAAAAAAAAAAAAAAAAAAAAATAGCATTTCAAAAAGCATGGATTGAAGTTTTTGAATACTGTCATTGTCTATGAGAAGTAAAACTGATAAATTTTCTGCATTGTGTATTTATTGGAATACTGTGTTCCCTTTAAGTAATATAGGTAAGCAAGCCCTCGTCAGCCATATAAAATAAAATAATTCTATCCAGTATCCCGTTATTTTTTGCTCAGTACGAAATAGCTGATAACAATGTCAACGAAATTGAACTAATAATCAAAAATACAGGAACTTATTTTCCAGCATGTGTTCTGCCTCGTAAATTTCTCTAACGATGGAATAAGGTATAGAACATTGCTTAAAATGCTGATTATTTACAAGAACCTAAAAGAACTAGTGTAATGATGCTGCAAAAATGGAGAGACATTTGTGAAGAAAGAGCACTCTTCAATGTAAAACATTTCTCTAAAACCTGAAAGGATTAAACTGCTGTAATTTTATTACAGACGATTCTGTTACTATGATTTTATTTATTTATTTCTTCAATTGATTTGTGTAAAATATAATTATTTTGTTCCTAATTTGGAAGTTTTATATCCAGCAATTTCGCTTATACGATGTTCTTGTGACCCTTAATTGTTGACAACCTGTGATTTGAAAGTATATGTTAAATTTGTTACTTTTTACAAGGTTTTAAATTAAATATAAATGGTATTTATCACTGGTGTGTTATGACTTTCATATTCGTAGGGTTTTTAAAATAATTTATATGGTGTTACGGATTTATACAAATTATCTGGAATTTTTAAATTTTACCTGAAAAAAGGAATTTTAGTTTGACAGAAGAGTGCCACTGTGTGTAAGAACAAACTATGACATGTATAGTTGTTTCTTGCCAACTCAAGATTGGAAAATGTCATGTGATTTTTGAAATCTATTTTGGGATTTTATTAATTTTTCTGTTTTTACAAGTGAAAAGTTCAAACTTAATGTTGTTGCTTATATTTTCTTTGAAAATATTAGTTTGTTTTTATTTAAATGTTATAATTTATAATGTTTTGATTTTTACTTGATAGATTATTAATTTATATGTAATATATCAACCTGAATATCGGTGTGCATAATTTAATTTTTTTAAACTTTATTTTATAGAGAAGCGTTTTGCATAATTTCAAAAATTTGTTTACTGATATAGATTCTCCTACTATTTAAAGTTTTTCATATGCATCTCTTGTAATAAGTATTTAACGTAGTGTATCATAAAATATCGATATTTTTGGAAAAAGATTTTAAGAATTTTTTTTTTTTTCATGTTCTCTGTGAAAAAAAAAAAAAACAATTTCATGACATTCTAAATTATTAAAAATGGGTCCTTTAATATAATTGAAAAAGAAATAATTATTTTATTGATTGTATTGTTAATAAACATTTTAAACTTTAAAAAATGGATTATTAACAATCTCTAGATTTAAAATGTTAGAACTCATTCTTTTCACTGTCAATATTTTATTATTTCAAAATCTATTAACAATTCAATTATTTTTACAAATATTAGCTATTTGGTAAGTTTTTAAGAGTGTGTTTCTGGCAAATCAAAGAATTAAAAAAAAAATTGAGTATAATAAAAAATAACTACTAAATTTAATAAAGCATATGTTATAAATTTATGTGTATTTTAATTATTGTGAATGCATATGTTCAATAAGTAAGATTTTAAATATTATTTTTATAAATGCTTATGTTTCTTAAATGTCTATTTGTTCTAATTTATTTGCTGATGATGTGTCAAAATTTTAAGAATTATCAATTATTTTTTAGATTTGTATTGAAAAGCTGCTAAGCGACTTACTTACCATGAGTGAAGAAGGTGAGTTTCTTTTTAATAATAATTAGATTTCAGACATAAATAATGTTCTAGTTCATTGTATAATAATGCAAATTTCTGAACTAAAAATAATTAATGCATGAATTATCCGAATATATTTTTAATTTTCTAATTTATATGATAAAATTATACGAATTTCTAAAAAAAAAAAAAAAAAAAAAAAATCTTAACACCTTTTAAATAATCATTGAACATACAATAATAACTAGTTTTATACAATGAATTAAAGTTTTTTTTAATGAATTTTCGATATTTGTAACATTGGAAATATGATTTTTCATTCCATAGAATTAATGATGAGCCTTTATTTGCATTCAATAATTAACATTTACTTTTCTAACAATCATCTTTTGCAAAAGTAAATAAAAAAAGGCATTTTATATACTTATCATTTCTCACTGAACATATTTTATAGACCACAAAGACATATTTAATTGCTCTGAATATTAATAAATTCTATTTTTATGTTATATAAGATGCTTAACTTCATTAGGAGTGATGAATTATGAATTGGTTGTGTTTTCCATCCAGTTCCTTATTCTGTCTGTCTAGTTGGGATTTGATATGAACCATAATATTTATTTTACTTGTTTTTATGTTTGCTTGGAGCATGACATGAAATTTGAATCTTTTAGTAAAATGTTTTATTTTAATGAAACTTTTTTTGGTCTATGAGTATGAATGTTTCAATGTTGCTTATTTCTTGTTTTCTTGTGTTCAAGTGACATAGTTGAATACAGATAATTTATAATGAAAATTGTCAGTATGTACTGGTTTTGGTTTACATGATACCTAACTTGAGGAAGTCACATTGAGGATAATAAATTTAATTGATTTAAATTATCAGTACATATAATTTATTTATTATTACCATTGAAAGATTCATATTTGTTCTGATTTGGCATAAAAGGGTAGAATATTGAATAATTTATATTGCATATTTGAATGCAGTTCTTGTTTTCTTTGGTAAATAAAAATGTATTTTATTTATTTAGAAATGTTAAAAAAAAATTTTAACATTCATACTTTGTAGCTTTAACATAGTTACTTTGATTTGTTTATGAAAATTTGTAGTGAAACTTCTGAAGCGATATCTTAATGTAATTGTTTTTCATAACTTTTATTACCTTTTAACTGTTTAATAAATGAATAAAAATTAGAGACCTTGATAACAGTAAGAATAAAAGAACAACCTTTTTTATTTACTTTTTTTTTACAAGAGGAAGATAATGGAGTTGCCATTTCGTAGAAGATAAATAGTTTTTAGAAACAATATGGTAGGCATTGCATACCCTCCTCCCAGTAAAAACGATTAGGAGACATAATCTTTTAATTGAAGTGGAAGTCTAGTGGTTCTTCCTATGCGTGTAGTAGCACGGGGATAATTTTAAAGAGATTCCCTCTAGAGGTTTGCATTGAGGAGTCTACGCTGTGGTTTCTAATGGTTTGAAAGCCAAGATATATGCCCAAAGATAAGAAAAGTTGACTTTTAAACTTGCGTCCTTGGTCCGACGTATTATGAAGGGCCGTTTCGAAACGTCAAATCCAGATTTAAATCATACCTTTGCGGCTGTTTCTGACGATTGATCTGTTATAGGGCGTACTTCAACACATCTTGAAAACGATCGATTATGGTTAGTAAATATATGAAACCTTCCAACCAGAGGTCCAACAATATCAATGAGGATGTGATGTAAACGTTAGGATGAAACTTTAAAGTTCAATGGGGAAGGTTGCGTATGTCTTTGAGCTTTAGGTATTCCAGACATACCCTCATCCCAGTAAAAACGATTACGAGACCATAATTGTCACCTTCACCATGATTGTCAATTTTTATTGATATTTGGCCAAATGAACCTGTCGTGATTAGTTTCCTTATCTGTCTATCTAATTCCTGGATGTGAAGGAAATAGACGAAAATTTGAGGGAATGTATGGGCAGTTACTGTTGGTGGAAATATCACAATAGATTGATTTCGCGGCGTTTGGAATGGGAATTTGGACCATTTTCAGCCTTGAATTATTTTTCAATGTTGTGAAATCGTCATCATTTTGAAAATCGGCTACAGTTACGTAATCTATTGGAGATGGTGTAGAAATAATAATTCTGGAAAGAGCATCAGCTACAACATTTTTCTTCTCCCATGACATATCGAATATTTATTGAAAATTGAGCAATAAAACTCAGTTGTCTTGCTTGTTTGGGGGAGGCTTTGTCTAAATTTTTACTTTTTAGGACAAATTTTGAACTGGATAGACTACTTTGCAAACAGTTTATTTTCAATTTTGAAATTGATAGTTCACATCTTTGTCACCGTCACTGAAACCCGTTACTACTGTGCCCAAAAAGTAAGACCAATTATTTTTTTCAAAAACTCGTTATTTATTCTTCCAAATTTATTTCATCTGTTTCAAAGAAATCCCCTCCGGACACAATGCACTTATGCCAACTTTTGTCCAATCCTCAATGCATGCTAAAAAGTCATCGACAGGGATGGCCTTCAAAGCATGCGGCGATGCACGTTGAATCTCTTCGATCGACTCAAAACGGTGTTCCCCGGAGTGGTCTTTTGAGTTTAGGGAATAGGCAGAAGTCGCACGGTGGGAATACGGTGGTTGTGGAACGATATGTGTTTCATTTTTGTCGAAAAAGTCACGAAGAATCAATGCAGTGTGAGCTGGCGCATTCAGTGTTTTCGGTACCAATCGAGATTTGAGCTCGCCCAAAATGGAATTGACTGATCCTTTTGAAATTCCAACATCATCAGCAAGGTCTCTAATTGTAAATCGAAGGTTTGCAAGCACCAAATCTTTAATTTTTGGACGTGAGCTTCGTCAGTTGAGGTTGATGGTCGACCGGAGGGCTCTTCGTTTTCAATGCGTTCTCTGTTTTCTTTGAACTGTTTATACCACTCGTAAACATTTCTTTCCGATATAGAAATGCTCACCGAATGCCTTCTGCAACATTCTATACGTTTCCGCAAACGAAATTTAATGCAAATTCTTTGCTCAATTAATTCAGACATTTCAAAAATCGCCGGTATCAGTTTTAGCGTCTCACAAAACCAAGCGTAATTCAAACACTAATGAATATTTTGACGTCAAATTTCTCGCAGATGTCAAGGACAGTGCCAACAACCTAAAAAAATTTTAAAAAAATTCCATATGCCCGGGAATTTTAAATTCAAAATCGGTCTTACTTTTTAACACAGTAGTAAGTGTAATATACATAATACATCAGGAAAATTCTATGAAAAGGAACTGTGATTTTTTTTATCAATTCTGCTAATCCTTTGATGTCATTATTTTTTTCTAAATCCTCTTTAAATGATGCCTTAACTAAAGATAATTGGGATGAAAATGTTGATGGCACATCCTCTGGAAATTTTCGCACAAAATCAACTGCTTTGATGTGAGAGTTGGATTATTGGATAAGTAGTAGGATTACTCAAATATAAATGTAACAGTTTAATTGAACTACGCGGATGAGAATTAGCTGTCACTCCAGTGAAGAAAAGGAAGAATTTTTAAGGCAACTTTTTAACAGTTATATTCGACCTCAATGCTGTGTATTGTTAGGAGTATGCTACTTTCTACAGTGATTGAATTCCACTCTTTAGATAATGAAGGTTTTTAGTAGTAACTATACTTCACAGTCACAATTAGGAATAGCATGAATTTTAAAGCTGGTCTATTCAACTCTTTGGATAATAAGAGTTTTGGATGTTAGCAGTTGATTTTAATGGTTAAAAATTCAACTCTTTTGACAAAGAAAGATTAATTAGGGTAACTTAGACCTTCACATAGAGTTGCATTAAATTGAATTCTAGTTAAATTCAACTTTTTCTCTCGTGGCCCTGTTATTTTTCAATTTAGTATATTTAAAACTTAAAGCATTTTTATTGAACATGTCTATAACTTATTAATTACTATTTATTTATTATTTTAAATAGTTTTTGCATGATTAAATTATAGATACATATTGCAGTGGAGGTTTTGTTAATGAGATTATTCTAATCTTTTACAAATACATTAGGTTCAGCTGATATCATATAATACATATATGATATTATATAATGTACATATTTTTTTATTTCTAATTTATCAATTTTATTAAAATAATTTATTTGTCAAAAATGTTGCACAAAAAAAATTCTTGTAAAAGAGTATTATTTTAATCAAGAATATATTTTATAGATGGATCAACAGATAAATTTTTATTCATAAATTTATGTTTGTCATCTTTTCAGAAATACATTTAAGAAGGTATTAAAAGAATTTCTATAATTATAAATAAAACTTATTTAATTTATCAACATATTCATTGTGACTAAAAATTTCTAACAATAAATGTTTTTTTAAATATGTCTTTTAATTTAAAATTTTAAGAAAGGAAATCAAAATGCACTTATTTAATTTTTATCTAGTATATTAAATTAGAACATTTATTTTCTGCAGAGGGAGGGGGGATCTATGGGATTGTTGAATATTATAAATATAGCACAAAAATGCAGCATTTCTCTTGGTCGCTGAATAAATATATTCTATGTTGCAAATCAAATTAATGTGGTTGATTGTATATTATTCATGTACATAATTTAACAACATACTAAACAAATTAAGGAGCATTCAATTTAATAGTTAAAAATAACTATTAATATATATTAGCATTAACAGTTAACACTGTTAATAAAATTTAACCGTTTTTTTCACCTCTATTAAATATTAAGAATATGCTTTTATTTCGTGGAAATGATAACGAAACTGAGTACATAAACATGAAGAAACATAATTGTAGAAGGTACCAGAAATTGAATACAAGTAGGCAAAATACAAAGTATGTCAACGCGGTGTGTTTTTTTTTTTATAAGAAAAGCCTGCAAGGAAGTTATAGATAAGAATAGAAAATACTTTACAAAAGGACAAATTAATAATTTTCTATGGTACTCATCAAGAATTTTGCTATTGCAAATGTGAAGGTTAAAAACTGTCAGAAAACTTTTTTTCACCATAGTTCTTAGTTGTGTGTTTATATATATATATTTAATTGCGTCGTGGGCTGGGTCTTACTGACCATGACCATGTGAGCGGCCCAAAGTTGGCTGCACCAACGGACGCTGTTACTCATTTAGCACTACCGGGGGCACTTGTAGCTTGAAGATATACTACGGACGCTAGTTAAACTACCCCCACAACTCTATGTGTATGTATACGATCTGATTAGACCAAGACCTATGGTTTAAAGTGGATTCTAAACCTGTACATCCATGGCACCGGACTCGAACCCGAAATTTGTGACACAGAGCACTAGTCATTCGGCCATCAGGCCCCGTGTAATGGATAATTGTAACATCACAAATATTTTTAAAACTGAAAAACATTTTGGTAGTTTAATGGGTATAAAAATAAAACTTCATTGGTATATGGTACATCTAAATACCTGCCTTTAATAGCCTGCAGATTTTAGACAGAAAATTATAAATTTGCAAATTTCAAGTTATTTTTATCCTTATAAAAAATTTATGGAGGACTATTTTGTGCTATTTACTTTGTTATTTTTGCCAAATAATTCTTCCTTTTTTTTTTACAGATTTTTTTATTATTATTTGATACATCTTTTAAACTTTCTAATTTTTCTTGAAACTTAGAAAAAAATAATTAGAAATATAGGTATAAAAAGAACTAAGTAAGATGCATCATAATTTTTCCATATTGAAAATCATTCGAAACTTAACATTAAATTTATAAGAATTTGTGAATGAAGGTGTTTTGATAAATAGGATCAGTGGTTATATATTTAATTGAAATGTTTGTTTTTTAACCTTGCATATGCTTATTGTTTTAGATACCAAAACTAATGATGAGGATAGTAAAATGAGCATCTCGGATGTGAATGAAGCTTCTAATCAAGCTGGATATTTTGGTAAGCAAAACTTTTTGGTTAAAGTGCAAGATTTCATTCTTTTCACAGTTTTTAATCCATATAAGAATGTTTAGTTTAAGCATTCCTAAATTAAAAAAATTTTTAATTTAATAAAACTGGGGAAATTGAAAATTAATATCTGTTTTGATGGATTTTCATTTTATCAGAAGTACATTATTATAAAGTTTAAATCTTCAAAATTTTGTCAAAGTTTTAATCAAATTTGGAGATACGGTTCTAAAGTGAATAATTCAGTAAAAGCTTTTGTTCTATAACAAGCTTTACAAGACAATAAAAAAAAAAATTATGTAAACCATTACTTTGTTGTAAATTGTAATGAAAATTTCAAATAATTTCAACTATGTTTTCCGTTTGATTTAGCAATGAATTCATATTGCTCTAAATTCTATACATTTAAGATGTAAGCGAGCTAGCTGGTAACTTGTTTTTTGTAAGATAATTCCATCTTTGAGATCATAATGGAAAATATTTTTAATGTGAAAACACTCAATGTTGTTGGAATTCATTTGATTTTTTTCAAAAAAACTATTGGTAATGTTGGAATTATCCTTAAATCTTTGGCTATTAGCATGGTATTAAGGTATCAGACCTTGGATATTTAACTTCATTCTTTATAAGTTTGCATTTCTATTACTTAAAAGAAACATTAACCCTAATATAAACTTTATTGGTGCCATAATTCTTTATTGCTAAATAATTAAAATTTAACAATTAAAGACTAACTTAAGTAAATAATATTCCTCCCTCCAAATACTCTTCATGATGTTTAAAATAATGATTGATTCACAATGAAATTGTTCTGTGTCAATGGAAGACAAATGCATCTCTCATTGAAAATTGAAATCTGTTTATTATTATTATATTTCAGAACGTTTCTTACTGAATTTTTTAAAATTAACTAAGTAACTAATATTTTTTATTGTGGTTTTATGTTGTGTGTTTTTTTTTTTTTTTTTTTTTTTTTTATGTTCAGATATTTTGCTATTTTTATTTGAATATAAGAAATGATATTGTATTTTTTTTTTTTTTTTCTGCTTCCTTCTTCTAATGTTACATATTCAAATTGCATTATTATTTTTTTCTTTGAAAAAAAAAATGTAGATTTGAAGATTGGAAAATTTTAAATCTACAATTGCATATTTTGCAAACTCTTTTTGCTAATGATATTATTAAAGTTGGATTAACAATTTCTGAAATAATATATATTAGAAACATAATTCAAGAGAAGTTGGGTTATTAAGAGATGAAAGAGGATCAGGCATTACAAATGCAGCTCAAACCTATTTTTGTAATATAATTGAATTTTGCAAGCTCATGCCAGAATCAAAATATCCACACTTAAAGAAAATCTGCTTGTCATCTAATTTCAACTTTTGAAAAACATATTGCTGTGAATCTTTGTACTCCACAAGAAGTTTGTGATGTCAAAATATGATTCACAGTTTACTAATTAGCATCTTATTATATGTCCATTTTCAAAATTTGACCAAATGTTTCTGTTAAATGTTACATTTTTTATTAATGTATTTTTTTAGAAAAATTTTGTGTTTTACGTATGGCTTTTGATATTTGTTTAGAAAAGTTAATCATATTAATCAAATAAGTTAAAATTTGAATTTGTGTGTCTACTATGATGTTGCTCTTTATAGTATATCAAAAACCACCATGTGGCTCTTGTTCACCTAATTTATCCTACCCTTGTTCTATACATTTTAATCCTACATTGGCCTTATTTAACTTTTATCGTTCTAATTTATAATTTAATTTTTTCCTAAATACAGTTCCTTAAGTTGATTTATTTATAATTCTAATTTCTTGTATTTAGTTGTTTTTTCTTTCGAATAATAATTACTTTTGTAGTTAAAGATTTTACTAAATCATGCCTTAAACCATGGGTTAACCATTAAACCATAAAAATTACGAATTCACATAAGAATTTGAAAATTATTTTTTTAGTATTTTATGTCCAAAAATCTATATTTAAAAATGTTTGGCTGAAACAAAGATATATATATATATATATATTAATATATATATTAAATGTAAAATGGGAATGTGCCACATTGAAATTGAAGCCTTCTGCAAATTTTATATTTCAATTTTAAGAGTCACACCATTTTAAAACATTTGGTGTGTTCAAAAAATTTCAGTGGTATCCACCATCAGCCATATAATACACTTGAATATGAGTCAGAATATATATTCAAAATTATTTATTTGTCCTTAAAATTTTTAAATAAATTTACAATTAATTTTTAATTAGTAAGAAAAAAAACTTCAAATTGATTGTATTGTTATTTTTACTTTGTAAAATTTAACTATATATATTTTTATCAGATGGAGGAAGATTGCAAAATGACGATTTGATTGAAAGTGAATATTCAGGTAATAAATAAGCATCCTTATTTTTATCAATTTTATTATGCACAATCAAATTTATGGAAGGCTTCTTGAATTTCTCATAATCTGTATATTTCTAAAATTTTAAAAATCTGTTTTGTTGATTTTTAAAAGTGTAAAAGTACCATTTATATGAATATGTATATTTATCTATTTTAAAATTTTATTTTAAGTTACAAAGATGATGCTAGATATAACCATGGATAAAAGACCACCCCAGGAAACCAGAATCAAAGGTAATTTGGATACTAACTTTTTTTTTTTATTTTATACATAAATATAAAAGCCCATTGATAGTAATGTTGAAGTAGTATTTATTTGATATGAGAAAAAAATTATAATTTTAGATAATTATATAACCCCCATGAATCAGTTTGTATTTACAACAGGTGTTGATAAATTTTTATAACAATCTGCTGAAATAAAACATTTCAAAGGTCTTAATGTGTTTCCAAAAAACAATTTACTGTCCTTTTAAAGAAATCATTATTACCAGATATTTCTGTAAATAAGTGTATAAGTCTTAGAAACTTCAGTCCTCTTTAGCCTTGCTCATCACAAAGAATTAAATGTCCTGAAGTCTGTTGTTTTTCAGAGCATATTTCAAATGTGCAAAAATTTGGTTAAGTGGTTAAATTAGGTGAATGAGAATTGAGCTATATTTATTAAATAATATTTTACTCTAAAACATATGGATTCATTCAACAGATGCACTTTGGCCATGAAATATTTAATTCATGTTTATTTCTATGTGCTTTCCTAACATAATTGCATTTACTACTGTTTATTTGTTAGATTCATGAAACAAATATACAATTAAAAGTCAGAAGAAAATATGCCATTACAATTAGTTATATATATAAAAAGGTTTTTCAGAAAATATTGATAAATTTGGATGAAGCAATTAGAACTGTATTCAATTTTGTGTGACAGTCAAAGTGTTGATTCCAAAGTAAATAGTCTTTTTAACAAATATATCATTTTGTGAATATCTTTAAAAAAAAAAACATACACATTTTTACCTAAAATGGAAGAAAGTAATTTGTTATTGCTGTTAACTCAGTATAATCAAGAAGCAAACAGTCCCATTTTTAGGTTAGTATTGCTTTATTTTATAATTTGAAAAAGATTTGATTAAAATTCTTGTAGGCTCAGGAATTGAGTTTTGAAATGCAAATCATAGTCATTATATGTTTACAAATACTTGTCAAAAATTTCATTTTCTTAAAAAAAAAAAAAAATTGAAGGATAAATTCCATTGCATTTTAATAATATGAATTACATTCTAAGTTATATGGATAAATAAAGCAATTATAATGCACTTTTTTTATACATTTAGTATAATATTATAAGAAAAATGAAAGTTTGAAAAAAAAAATGCTTCTTATGATTGTTAAAAAAGTTAATACATAATTGCTCATTCAATAATTTTTAACAAAATATAATATTGGGAAAATTTAATAAACTTAAAGATTACTTCCAAATTCAGTTCATGAAAGTTTTGGTAGTAATTTTTCTGCTATGTTAAAATCGAACGGTCTGAATACAAATTTTATAAAAAGCTTATATCATATTCAGGTTGTCATCATTTGATTTTCATATTCTTAAGGCTCAGATTCTGTATTGTAAGTTAACAGCCATTTTGTCTCAGTAATTCAGCAGTAATCTAAAAAAAAGTTTAATTTATTACTTCATAAGAAAATACCAAATTCCAATTTTAGTGAGGATGCTTAATTATTTATTTTTTCTTGTTTAATTAAGATGCATTTGAAAAGAAAATGAAATTTACTCAACGAAGCTTGTCAAATACATGTTTTATAGTATAGCATGTATAAGTTGACTTTATTAAATTTATTTTATGATTAAATATGTTAGAGTGTATTTTATAAGTTTAATCTCTTGATGTATAATTAAAATAACCTACAAATATATATCCGGTATTTGTTTATTAAAAACTTAGTAATGAAAATGCAAGAGGAGTTGTAGAGATTTTTAAAAACAAAAATATGGTTGCATGTATTTTCTTATTTGTAGCTATTTGACAAATCACCAACAATTACAAATAAAATGAGAATTAAAAATGCTTAATTACTCTTTAATAATATATACATATTGAATATTTTCAGCCCATTTCTCAATTTTTGGTGGAGTTATTGTAGAAAATGATGATGATGATGATGATGAGTCAGAAAGTGATCATTTCCAAGCAGGTGAACTATTATATCCTTCAGGAGTTTCAGATATTTCTTCTGATTCTGAAACTGAGCAAAGAACCAATGATACAGGACACTCTTCCAGGGATAGAAGACATTTCTTCTGATTCTTCTACTTCTGATTCAGATACATGTGATGAACCATCAGTGGATAATTGTCCCGAAAATTCTTCTTCTCATTCTCTAATCAAAGATCCAGAAGCTGCTGATCAAAATGCTGCTGGTTATAGAGATAGAATACCCCTTAATTATGATCACCGTTTGATTCAGTTTGAAGACATAAGCCAAGATTGAGAAGATATGAATTTTTTTCATTTACTCATATTTTCTAATTCTACATGTGATTGTTTATTTGTTTATGTAAATTTTTGGTGCTGTTATTTAAAGTTATATGCTGTGGCATTTCTTTTAATTTTTAAAATTATATGAATGTTTTTATATCCATGTTTTAAGTGTGCAAAATATATCAGATTTGTTTATTCTGCTTGTAGTATTTAATATCTTATGCATTTGTTATGTTTTGAAATGTTTTTTTAGTTTTGTTTTTTTATTTGTCAACTTGAAATGTGGTTTGTATGGGCTCATATGGGGATTGCAAAAAAAAAAAAAAAATTTCTTGATAGGTGCAAATTAAGCATTTATCTGAGAAATAATTAACATGATCTCTGCCATAAAATTAAACTCAATTTAGGTAAATAATATCTGCAACTTCTGCCATGATGTTCAAAGATGTGAAAATGCCCATATGCTGTTTGTGGAGTGTTCAGTCCAAATGGGTGTGGAATATATTTTAGGTGGCATTATACTTTCTGAGTTGGTAGTCTTGAAGTACAATTTCTGCTTTATTAAGAGCAAATAACAAAAAATTAATTTGTCCTTAGTAAAAGAAAAAGTCATAGGCAATTTTCTAATTAATGTTTCTTCAGAATGGTTGGTAATTATATATACTGCTCCTTAGATTAAGATATCCCCCCTGCTTTAGAATATCAAGCTTTTTTTCTGAAAAAGTTAGTATTCGTGTAACATCTAGTTATCACATAAAAATAAATCATTTGTAGAAACCTTTGTTAAACACTTAATATTTTATATATCTTACTTTTATATGCATCTAAAATGTTTCTAGATGACTACATCACATGTTCATGATATTTCATTCTTTTTATTGGTACTCTTTTCCATACTATCAATGCTTGTTGTTGAAACTGCTTTTTGGTATGGTGAATTAATATGAAGCTTGTATCTTCAGATTTTCACTGTCTTTATACTTTTTTTTTATTTATGTATTAAATATTAAGTTGTTACTTTTTATGCAATTCTGATTTTGTATATTAAACTTACTAAAATGCTTGCTTTTCTCATCTTTTTTTAATAAAATTGATGAAAATGTGCTACCATTATTAAGATACTAGACATCTTGCCTCTTTTTTTTTTCTTCTTCTTTTAAATGATAATAAATATTAAAAATTTTAATATCTTTTTGTGTAACTGACATAAAAATAATATTCTTATTGACTTATTTATATTTTATAATACACCTAAATTTTTTTTTATATGAGTTAGGATATCAAAATTTTACTTCAACAACCCAAAATCTATGTTTAGTAGATGTTCATAATTCTTAGAATTTTATAGAAATGCATTATTATTTCAACTAAGACAGTCTTACAAAAATGAAAACTTCTATACTTATTGTGAGAAATTAATAGTAAAGTAAGTACTTTTTTTTTTTTAATGAGAATTCCTTTTATTTGTGTAATTTCAAGAAGGTATTTATTTGTTAAAAAGAGGTTTTGGTGTATTTAAAATAAATTAAAAGTCTAATTTTTTTTTTTTCATTGACATTTTAAATCTAGAATTAATTATATTTCTTGTTCTATAAAGCTTGTTGTTTTTTTGTAACTGGAAGAAATTGGAATAAAAATTATTAAATGTTCTCATTTTTAATCTTTTTTTTTTAATTGTCTCATTTTTTGCTTAGTATGCCTGACATCAATTATTTAATTTTTATTAAATTTGCCTAAAATCATTGTATTATTGATAATAGGAAATATATATAGATACATTGTCTTTCAAAAGTTACCCATCAAACATTTTTAGTTTACATATTATTAGATAAAATTTTGAAAATGTATTGCTTGAAACAGTTTAATAACAAATTTTTTGTTTTATTTAGTTTGTGTTTTAATTATTTTGTAAATGAAAATAAAAGTTTTTAGGTTGGCTTTTAAACAATTTTAAATACTTAGCAGAGATCATGAACTACCCACTGATTTGATTAAAACTGTGTAATTTATGACTAACATATTGAATGGCCAAAGTAATAGGACCCACCTCTCAATCATTGTTGAGAAAACTAGTATGAAAAATTCAAATGCTTTCATGCTATTAAAAAACACAGCACTAAACAGCAATTTCATGGTATAATGTTAATGTTGTGAGTTAGCATTGTAAAGATACTAGTTCTAACCTCTGTAAGTTTCTTTTTTTTTTTTTAATTTCTTACATAACACTCATTATAAATAATACAGTAAAATTACATAAATTAATAAGTATTTTCTATTGGTGATTTTATATACTCTTTGTTTACAAATTTTATTTTACCTTATAAAAGGCCTCTTTGAATGTTAACTTTTTATTGTTGCCAATGCTTTTTCTGTGAATGATAATATAATTTTTGTATAATATTAAACTTAGATTCAACAACTGATGTATTGAACATAACATACGTTTTCTTTTCTTACTATCTGATAAATAAATTTCCTATTTGTCATATTCAATTGTTGTCCAAGAAACACAATTTTCTGAAGAAAATGGCTCTTTTATTAAAGTATTACCATTTTATTTTTGTTGAAAACATTTTTTAGAGTGATGCAAAATCAAAAAGTAAGCTTAATTTTAAGCATTAGATCAATATATATACATGTTTTTAATAGAAAATATTTATTAATTTTGTTGTATTACTGATGTAGAATGTAACATAAAGAAATGAAGAAAGCTCACTGCAGAGAACAAACCTTACAACCTTTGAATGCTAGTTCACTATGTTAACCACTATGCCACAAATTGCTTAGCAGCAAAGTTTCCATTTGGTTAAATCTCTTGTAATGATGTCCAGAAAGAATAACAAATATAATAATTTATTTAGGACTTATTTACTTACATAATATAAATTTTTTGTTTTAATGCAGCCGGCAAACACTTAGACACTGCCTTTCATACCTTAAGACCAGCGCTGCATCGTAGTTACTTAACACTACCTAGGGAGGTGCTTGTAGCTTAAGATAAGCTACCGACGCGGAGTAACAATACCACCACAACGCTCTACGATCATGTTAGGACTGGGGCCTACGGTTTAAAGTGGATTCGGAACCAATACAAACATCAATGGTACCGCCGGGACCCGAAACCTGTGGTACAGAGCTCTAGCCATTTCAGGCCTCTCTTACATAATATATAACTTATTTACTGTTGTAAAACAACTAATAACAAACATTCAAGACATCATGCTTTGGATCATTATTACAATAAACTTATAGGCATTATGTAAAATTGAGGTTCAACTTATGATTTTAAAATTCATTTTAAGATGTCAACATACTTATAGTATCAAGGTATTGTCAAATAATTCTACTCCAGAAGATAGCATACACCATAACTCGTGCTTTGCAGAGTTGACTGAATGGAAGTGAGTTCTTTTTTTGAAATTTTTCTTTCGATTTTCTCTAAACCGTTTTGCAACCTTTAGTTCTGAATATATTAAATTTTCTTTCATAAGCAAGTATATGGGAAGGCGGAGGACATTTTTTGGCAAATAAAATTTTGAAATTTTCTATATTTTTCATTCATTATGATCTTATTATTAAGATTTTATCTAATTATTCTTTGAACTGTTTTAGATTTAACACGTCATCCATAATTTTTCTTGCAATTTACTTTGTTTTGGTGCAGCTACGGTATTTGGTTTCATTCCATGAGATAGCTTTGTGAACCATGCCAAACTTAATTTGCTGCTTATTCTGTGATTTTTTATTCCGTTTATGATTGAAAAAAAAAATTGAAATAATTGAACTAACATTTGAATCATTAATTTTTCTTATAATATAACCTTTCTAAGGGCAAATTAATAATTTGTGAATTTCAAACTGCATGCTTGCCTTGCGGAGGTCTTTCAAAAATAGAAATAATTACTTCATAAAAATAATTAAATCTTTCTCAATTATGATCAAAAATTTAATGTAAAACAGGCAAATTTAATATGATCCTAGATCCAAAATGTTTGATTTCTAATTAGGCTTAAAATGTTCTTTTTAATTTTTTCAAAATTTTGAAAATATTTCTAATAAACCAAATTGCATTAAGTGGGATACTTATAGTGGGATTATTTTCATGTTAAGATTTTTAATTATTTCAACTTTTATTTTGAATTATGATGCGAATATCACATATGCAAAAACTTGTGAAAACACTGTAAACACAAATTTAAAAGAAAAGAGATAGAAAATACTTTCATGACTTTACTAAATATGTGAAAGTCTCTCTTTTATAACTCTTTTGACTAAACATTAATTTTGATATTTTTTGCCCAGATGATGAAGACAAATCATTGGAAGTTGAAAAAGATAACTTCAAACTGGAGAATGGAGACAAAGAAAATGAAAGCCAATCAGGGAGGCGGGTCACAGCTCCTAAATAGACAAAAAGACTGCATCATGGAAAACTTGAATATTGAGGATTCTTTAAAATCCACAAGGAGAGAGAAATCTAGTTGATTAGAAACATTTCAAGAAGAAAAACCATGACTTTTCAGAAACCTTAGAACCAGTCCTGATGTCGACAATGAAAGTTAGCCATGGAGGAGGAATAAGATTTGGGATGTACTTCCTAGGCAAAAAGGAAGAAAGTCGTGAAATGCAAATGGTTTTTTAAGAGAAAATGTAAAGGGGAAGCGTGGGCAAATATAAAGCCAGTCTAGTTGCCCGAGGCTTCAGTCAATCTGTAGGGGGATAGATTATAAGGGAGACATTTGATCCAGTAATTAAATGTAACTCCATCAAAATCTTGTTGGCATACTCAATGGAGAGAGATTGGTTGGTTCAAACAACTAAATATTACCGCCGTCTACCCGATTGAAAATCCAATGAGACTGTTTCATAGAATGCCACCTGTCATTTGCGCAATAGGTATCAACAGAAGAGGCTCATCATTAAAGAAAGGTCGGCAACTGGCGAACCATTAATGGAGTAAACTGGTAATGGGGAAATAATTCCTTAAAACTCCTACATCTTAATTCATATGATTTTAGTTTTAAATGGATGTTTAATGTTAGTGTAATATAAAATAACTAGATAAAAGTTTCTAAAACTAAAATGAAAGGGAAAGGTTCAAAAGAAAAATACTAAAAATAAATAAAAGTAAATAAAAAATAAAAGAATTAATGAAGTTGCTTAAATTCGGTACAGTTTGAAAGGACTGAGTTGTCGATGTCACAAAACTATTGAAAAAGTAAGAAACAGGAAAGGGTTATGCGCTTGAACTGTGGGATTGGTAGGGCATCCGAAAGGCAAAAAGCAACATTCACAAAAAAGGCAACACATTCAACTGATGTTTTTAGCTTTTATTATTTTTTTATGATTTTATTCCATCCTTAGTTTTCCTAACAAAAACTACTTAATTGCTACGTCCAAAAATAATATTCCATGATTTGCGTTCGTTAAGCCGTCGCGAATCAGCTCTGTCAGCTTTAATAGCTATGATTAGATACCTAATTGCTTCTGAAACCAAATTCATGTCCAGAATGATTAAGTCATCTCAGATCGCAATGCTGATTCATACGTTTATAAACAGACTAATATTTTGTTCAATTACGATAAAAGAAAAGCCTGCTTGGCTATGCCGCTAAATTTGCTTAGGTGGTGGAATACTGCGAACTTCTGCAGCCAAAAGGCTAACTAATTGTGAATTATAGGTAAAATGTTGTGCAGAATAGTTTTCAGGAATGAATTTTATTTATACACATTGTTAGCATCTCATCTGATTTAGGTTTTAAAATCTGAGGTCTCACAATTCAGAGGAAAGGTTTTATCTGTTCACAGAAGCTGTTGTGGAAGTCTTATACTTTGAGAGTACGTGGTTCTGTTGTGTTCCTTATCTCAACATCTTACTGAGTCTTCAAATTGAGTTTCCTTTGAGATCGCCCAGCAGTTCCGCTTTCTTGTCTTCTGGGAATGTTTGGTTTCACAGTTTGGGCCCTGCAAGCGCGGAATGTTGTGGTATTGTTTGCGTAGGAGGTGGAACATTTTTTTCCACTTGATCTGACTCAGGCGTTAAGGCCTCTATGTCGTTTGCTGAAGCGTTGTTGAGAAAGAGCAGGGGTACTTCTCTAACAACAGTGAGAAGATCGTAGTATTTTCGTAGGAACCGACTTTGGCCCTTTCGTTGTTCCGGCGGTGAGATAATTATCGCTGTTTAATCAGAGGAGTCATCTCCGCCGAAAACCAACCCAAGAAACATGTTTTCTGAATTTCCGGTGTCAATTCTCAGATACAAAGTGATGCAGATGGCCTGTTTGTGTTCATCATTTCCCACTGATCTCGCACCACGCTTCCAGAATTGTTTCCATGGTATGCTGGTAAGCAGATGCTTCTGGAAGGTGGAATGGGGAATCCCATCATCTCAGGTGATCCTACACCCACTTGAATCCTTGGGTGGAAGAAGATAATGAGATCGTGGAGTTATAAATCAATCCCTCAATCATGAAAGAGATCCAAGCACAAAAGTTGAGAAGGTCTTATTTCAGACCACAAGCCTGAAATCAAAGCTGTGCTCCTGATCTGATCTCGAACCTCCCGATCCGTAGGTCTTCGTCCTGGAAGGTGGCGTTTGGCGCGCTCAATGCGTAGGCTGCTGGTCTCGAATCTAACCGTAAGCAATCCATCGCAACCAAAGCGGGAATGTATTTAAATGCAAGATCGATACCAATACCCATTTATTTCATCTCACAGGTCATCCTGTAACTTTAAGAGGGGGACAACTTTCACAACCCTGACTTTGGAGAAACGATCCAAGCTAAAAACCAGAATGATTTGAATGTTCAAAGCTCCAAAAGAGTAGGTTTGGTTAGTGGTTGAAAACCATTTGAGTAAAACCAAGATTGTTTACTTTTCAGTAGTTTTTTAAAATCCTACATCGTGAAACCAACTGAATACATCAGTTTGATACAAACAGAAATATAATTCTTAATGGGAGTGAGAAATTGCTAATTTTAACTTCAATAATGGATGTGGACTCATATTATATTCAAATTTGAGTAGGTAAACTATGGTGATGAATATTTATTTTTATAAATGCCTGTGTCGCCATTTACTCTGTTGGACTTAGCGCTGGTCTTATCTGTTCGATAGAACCTGTAATTAACGATTAGCAAGAGAACTCAGGGAGATACTTGTTTCCTGAACCAAAAATACCAAGATTTTGCTCCTGATAGGTGGAACCCGAACTCATACCCTCCCGAACAAAACTATTAGCGTTCCATAACCCCATTTGAAAGAGACCGAGGCCTCGAAGAAAATTAAGCCGTGAAGAGCTCACTTTGGGAAAGGACATGAGATGCGCCTGAAAGAAGTGGATAACTCATATCAACTGCCGACATGAACTCCTCTGTATCTGTCTTTTTTGTTAGCCCAATGCCCGCAATAGACTTGACTATGTGGGATGGTTTTGGTTAGCCAAATCATCAAACACTAAAAATTTCCGTCAACGGTGAGCATTCTGAGGTTCAAACACTTTGGTGTCTCTGAGACGGTGCGGAGCCAGCTGTGGTGGTAGCAGCCGGCAGGCCTCCTGGTGCCTCTAAGAGGCGTGGTCGCAGTGACTCCATCTATCAGTTTTTTTACTTACTCCTGTCTAATTGGAAGATCTGATCAAGTTTAATAGATAAACTGAATGATCTGGGAATCACCCTCACATGATCCTTCAGGGAGGCAAGTGACCAGGTGAGTTGACTCACGACTCTATTAGGTCATCCTTCTTTTGAAGAGCATTAAAGTCCTCAAAAGTGGCAACCCGTCGCTTCAAGAATGAGCCAGGGTCCTGTATTCAGACCTTCCTCCATGGTAATTTCCTTCTTCTAGAGTACTTCCCTGAGAGCTTCAACAGCCTGACATATCAGGGAAAATTCTGCACGTGGAGCTGATTCAATGTATTCCTTATGATTTTCCCCTATGGTACAAGAATGGTGATCCTGTTGCTTTCTTAAATTGCAGGATCTAATTGATTTATCAGCAGCCAACTGCTTAGGGGTGTTAGTAGAGGAAAGCAGGATGTTGAAGATTTTACACTGCTTAGACCTCTTTAGATTACTGTAGTAAAGCCCTCCTCACGTTTGATGTTGTGTTTTTCTCTTTTTATTAGTCATGTTACAGGGGTGCCGACCGCTCAGGCAGAAGGTGAGAAAGGTGAAACATTAGTGCAATTCACTACCCTTGTAGCTCAGCTGCTATAAGGTTTTGTTGGAGCCCCTTGCCTTTTTTATGGTTAGCCCTTGTGATGTAGGTAGAGAGGTCGAGAATTAGGTACAAGGGTAGATTTTTGATTCTTTCTTTGTTAACTCCTTCATTGTAGAGGCTTTCCAGCGTTGGGATTTCCTGATGTTGCTGCAGCGCTTTTGTACTTCTCTTGGCTGGTAAGTGTCGCTGCTTTTAACAGGTCCTCAAAGTAGGAGTAAGGTTCCGGGGTTTGGATCACTAAGGCGTCCAAGCTGGGTGGTTTAAAGAGAAATTCGAAGTATTGAGTCCTCTCACCGTCACTGGTGATTGTGGTGTATCCATTTTTGGTTGCTAGTATCCGAGTCAAGAATAACGCCCTGCCGTTTAGTGCAGAGCGGCCTGGGAAGAGTATTCAGCATACTCGCAGATGAAGTTTTGACTTTACACTTGTTTTGTATTATTATATAATAAATAATTTCCTGCATAACATAATGTCTGGTGAATGCTACTTATAGCTTGTTTGATATCAAACAGGCTACAGATCACTAGAGAGTAGAAAACTCATTCCAGTTAAGTTCATAAAATAAATTAATAGTTAGAAGGGAGTAATGAAACACGTCCTCCATGGTATTAGGACTGCATTTATCTCGTCTGAACTTGTGGAAAAGAGTGGATGCAGGCCTGACAAGTTTCTCAAATAATATAGACTCATTACATCAAAGTTTATCATCCTATCTTGCATTTGATAGAAAAGAAAAACCACATAGAATATGTAGAGGACTGTTAGTGGGAGTTATTTCCAACTAAAAGATAATGATCCAAATTCAAAAGACAACAGCATAGAGGCTATTTGCAAGTAAAAAAGATCTGGAGAAACTACAATCTTCTTTCAATCACAAAGTTCAGAGAAAAACAGGAATTGGTTCAACGAGTCTAAACTACAGCATACATAACAAACTTGTTAAAGTCAACCGTACGTCTAGAGCTAAAAGAGCATCCGTTGCACTATCATATCCGGGAGAGTGAGATACATGCTGGTGGTGGTCTAGGACAACGGACTAAATGATGAAGGGCATACAAGTATCGTAAACAGAAGACTTATTTGCGTTGAGGAATAATAAATTTCCTAGATTAACATTTGACACTACTTGCATGAACCAATTTATGCACTCTTCCGAATAAGATCATTGCCCTCCAGTGTTTAGCAGATTAGATCCGTTAGCTTTATGGTGATCAAAGATGCCAAATTTTCATTCAAAAAGAGCTGGTGAAAGGATCTGCAAATGGTACTGTGATTTAAAAATTGGGTCTTGGTGACAAAATTGATCATTCTCTTAGGACAGTCAATAATACACTAGCTGGTATCACCTCTGAGTAGTAAAAAGCTGAAGACGTCAAATTTAGTCCTCGTTGAGGCAAACCGGGTGAAGAATGTTATGGCTAGCTTCATCTCATGAACTTTGCAGATACATCTGTAAATTTTTTGTAGCAGTCAAAAGGTGATTGCCCGTGCCAAGAACCATAAAATCAGAAAGAAACTGCATATAAACTTAGGTGTCTTTCAAGGGTGGAATGACTGAATGCTTTGTAGTATAACAAATGGTAAACTAATTTTTCTAATATGTACAAATTTAATGGGAATATGGACCTGCATATTAATAAGGCAGAAAAAAAGCCATAGGGACTTTTTGGAAAATTAATCAGGGGAATGTTTTGAGATAATTATTAGATTTTCCACAGTAAATAGTTTAGTAGCGCTATGACAACATTGTTATATATATTCAACTTTTTTTTTTTGTAAAAAAAAAATTGTTCAGTGTCAGGCTACATATGCTTGTAAAAAGTCCATATTGAAATTAGATTATATTCTCAAATTAGTTTCCTTTCATTAGATTAAATTAAAAGTTACAGAGGCAGTGCCTCCATGAAAATAGTTTGAAACAAGACACCTATTGAGAGAAGGTAAGTGTTTTTCATTCTTTTGAAAAGCTCGTTCAACGAGTTATTGTGCTTTGAATGCTTCAAAATATTTTCTGAAATAATTAGCTTATTACCAAAATGGTCCAGACTAATTGGTAAAATGCTGGAATCATATAAACTGAGCATTAAAAATATAGACCTGAGCATTACATTTAAATATAAAACTACATCTATAATAATGTACATTAAACAAGCTAGTTTACAGAATAGTACTTCTTCCAAAATATTTTACTAAAGATTTTAATTATAAGATAAAGAAAATTTAACATTTGACAAAACCACATTTTGATCAGATATATTAGGTTCACTATAAATAGTCAGTACTAACAGAAGGAGGCACATTAATGGTAGTGATGAAATGATCTTCTGTTAAAGAGCATCCAAAAAAGAGGCTGAGAGTCTGAGCCTTCTCCAGTCTTAAGGTGATCTCTACTGTCTCCAGGAACTGTGAGAAACAAGCCACATTATCTCTGGCCAGATGAACAGCTGGTGCGTAATGGAGTCCCTTGATGTGAGTGAAAAAAACCAACAGTTGCTTAGACAACGTCGAAACGCATAAGTGAGTAGATCCGGTAGGATTCTTTACGTGATCCAGTGATCTTCAAAACTGGTTTTTAGTTCCGCGAATGGGATACATTCTGGATTAGCTTTAGTGGATAATTGTTTGACTCACTGTATGATCTCTTCATCCCATGATCCCTGTTGAAAATGGCAATTTAGAGCTCTGCCAAGTTAGCAGTTTCAGAGTAGAAACATTAGAACTGATGATGTATCAGTCAAAGCAAGTAAATTGAAAACTCACATGATATTATGTGTAGAATTAGCAACTGAGGCTGAACTGGGATCTTGGGAAATCAAATGGATAAATAGAAAAATTTTGCTTTAATTAAAATTTATGTTATAATATATAAAATATTTAATTTGTAAATTTAGAATAATTTTAGACTAATAAAAATTGAAAAATATTCTGTGCTTAATGTCCATTTTAAAGGTTACATTAAAATAATTTAATTTTTAGTAAGTATTATTATTAAAAATGTTTTAAAAGAATCTTATATGCATCAAATTTTCTGCAAAATTAAGGGAAACATAAATTAGTGATGGTAATAGATTATTTTTATTTGTACAGAAAAGCAATTAAATAATTCATCCAAAAGCTTGAAATAAAGATTTATTAGACTCTAAAGTAAATATCAATCAAGTAATTACTTTTGTTAAGACATTAATAGCATTTATATTATATTATATGTATTATGTATAACAGAATAAAATTGTCTTACTCTGTATCTTCCGAAGTGAAACGACATAGCTGTTAATTTCAAAATTAATTTAAAGTAAAGCTCATGTAATTATTTTACTTATTTATATCTTCTTTATTTTTTAACTTTATTATTTTTCTTTTTAGATGGCACTTTGAATGTTCTAACATAATAATTTCTAATAGTTATTTACCATTTTGATATTTAAAGCGTGTATAAGATACATATTTCATAACTTATATAGAATTCAATTTAATAATCTTTTACATAAAATTGTCACATTTAGATACATTATATGATTATAAAAACATCAAGTTGCATTAATAAGTTAAATATATTACTCCATGTATTTAATACTATCCATTTATTGCTTCATTAAGAAAGAAGAAGTATAAAGTTGTGTATATTTTCATATACACTTATAAATCATAATATTTGTAACTTTTTTTTTTTTCTTTTTTATGAAGTCTAAAATGTAAAAACTGATACGTATTTCAAAAATACACGAGGTTCAAACACACCCAAATACCTCACATCTTGTTGGGTAATCGAATCATTTTAATGATTCATATCGTTCGAAAATTTTAAACAGATTCGTATCAAAAGAGATTTTTATATTAGACGCCATCTATCGTAATCTCAATCAGAGGAACACCTTTAATAATTTGTATACCTATAAAATTTTAAAACACCTTTTCAAAAAAAATATATCGAAAAATATTTTAGCTAACATTTATGCAATAAATATTAAATGAATTAATTGTTAAATTTTACAAATTATCTGTAGTCTGTGATTTTTCCTTTAATATGAGGTGAAGAATTGCTAATATTTTTAATTCCGATCTTTACTTGAACTGAATTTTGTAAGCTGCATTTTTTTTCATAGAAAACTCCCTTTCTTTTATTGCTAGAAATAATAAATTATCAAAATAAATATCTGTTAAATAAAATTTTAATATTTATCCATTGTTTATACATGTTCATTCTGATTTAGGCATGATATGTTTGACCTTAATGTCAAAACAAATTTCTATTTTTCTAAAACTGGATTTGAAACCGATTTCCTTTAGATTTAATTTTAAAAATAAGCAATAATGCTTTTGTTTCTGTAAATCAGAAGTTACAATTTCCAGATGGATTAAGTCAAAGCGTTGATAGTTGAAGATCTTTTAGCAATTGATTCAGCAATCCGCGATTTGTATGTTGTCGCTCAGTTCCGACTGGCCATGTCTGTCTAGCAGAACACCTCCATCGCATTAAAATCTTTTTTTCGAACCCTGGCTGCCCCTATGGTTCAACAGACCCAATGAACAGAGACCTCCAGCGATGTGTTGTACTTGACGGCGACCTGAGACAGCGCGCGCTTTACTGACGTGATGACTCTTGGTCATCTTTGCATTTTTGGACGCTATTCTTTGTATTTTTTCCTTGTTATTTTGTTATTACATTATATTTTTATTCTTTTTGTACTGTCTTGCCATTGAAAGCTTTGTTTTCTGAAATTACAGAATAAATTATAGTAAACTTGCATTTGAAAATAATGCATTATTTAAAATTTGATTTCTTTAATTACTGAAACTCATATATGATTTGATACTTTTAACTTTGAAATGACGACTTCTTTCTTCCTTACCATCTTCCTTTTAATTAAAAACAATCTGTATTTCAACAAACTTCACATTTATTATAACTGACATCATGGTTAAAACAAAACTTCAGTGAATTTAATATATTTCAATTAAAGAATTTTAAATAATTATATACTAATCCAAGAAATCTGAGTAAAATTAATATTATTTTTCATTAAAAATTCCACCATATCCAAAGTCTGAGGGTTGCGCCGAAAGACAAAGGAAAATCATATCTTGATTTCGATATTGAATCCGACTCTGTTTTAGCAAATAAGGGCCTGTCGTGTTGATAGTCAATGGATCCAAGAATTTCGAATTTTAGAGTAGTTCCTTTATAGTTGGTTCTTATTTCATTTTTATTTATTTTTTGTCGACTTCGTTATCTTCGTAGTATTTTAACTCAATATTTGAATAAACTGAGATAAAGCAAGATCAGCGTGCATACATCTCTTAAAACGTGTAAAGTCGAGTCAAGTCGCTTTGAATCTATGCAGTCATGGATGTGGGA
>BPLR01019051.1:0-79787 GCA_021605095.1 Caerostris extrusa | reverse complement strand
ATAATTTTTTTCAGTGAAAATAGACGAAATAATGGAGAGTTTGGAAGAATACAGATCTTTTATTACATAGCAGAAATAAGGCGTCTTTTTTGGAAGAAATTAACGTATTCGTGCCCCCTTCACAGCCTTCCGAGAAGAAAATAATTGCCGCCGTATTTCTGTAAGTTTTGTTTTTTAATATATGATTCAGATTTTTTTCAGCTTGTTTGTAACTAATGAATATTCCTTGAAAACGGAAATTAAAAACAAGTAATATAAAAAAATTTTTTTTTAAAGTCAATTCCTACTTTTTTTCACTGTATTGCAGAAAGTCCTTTATAAATAATTTTCATTCATTTTTTTAGTTTATCTGGGGCCATCTATTGGCAGATATATAAACTTAAATCTAAAAAAAAACTAATATTAATTAATTACATTTAATTAATGAATTAATATTTGAAAAACTGTATTAACATCCAGTGTCATCCACTACAAAGTTAAAAAAAAAAAATGTATTTGAACTTGAGTGGACGAATAAAAGTATTTTATTAACGACTGAAAATTTGAACATCATATATATAGGGAGAGTGTGAGCTAATAGAAGGAATTGAAAATAAACCACGTTTATTCTTTAAACTGCTACTAGTATGATGTCAGATAGTATCAACTTGGGAGTGATAACTTGGAGTGATAATTTCTTCAGAAGGTGAGGATGAAAATCTTCTAGAGTCCCCATCATTTGTTTCAATCTAATCCAGCACAATATTCATTTAACATTGGATGATATTTTAAGCTATGTTATTATAACCAGATATTAATATGTAAGATGTTGTATATTGTTTAATAATAGCTTTGAGTGTGAATGATGGCCTGACAATTGATATAAAATGCCTCAATGGTTAATGTTTAACGATATTTCAATATACGAGTAAAATACTACATAATAACTTGGAAGCAATTCAGCTCTTGGTAGGAAACCTGACATGCATAAGCCTCATGATCTCATGAACAGACATCATTACCAGATCATTACCAGACATCATTACCATGGCCAGACATCATTTTCATGCATCGTTTATCGAGCCATTTTTCATAAGAAGGCAATTTACAAGTTGTTTTTCTTATCTAAAAGATTAGGTATAGGATTGATATGAAAAATGTCTTTCTTATTAATACATTAATTTTCTGATAACCTGATTCTGATTAATTTTATGATAAAACCCATTTCTAATCAGCTATTCTTATTAGTATTGGGTATTAAATTTGATTCGCGCGGTTTTTATTTTATTGCATAAGATTATTAATAGATATGGCTTGGTATTGTTCGTCTTCAATAAATAATATATATTATTGTTGAGAAAAATATAAATGGAGATTGTAGATTTAGGACACAGAAATATAGCTCTGCCTATTAAAAATGTTCAGCATATTATACGATTTCACTACAATTAATCATTTTATATCTCTTCAAAAATAATCATTTTAATATCTGTGTAAAATTTCATGAAAAAAAGTAACTTTTAATGCGGAAATAGAAACGAATAATTTAGATGTTAAATAATAAATAATAAATAATAATAGATATGTCTTGGTATTGTTCGTCTTCAACAAGTAATATATTTTACTTGTCCTGTTGAGAAAAATATAAATGGAGATTGTAGATGTAGGATATAGAAATATAGCTCAGCATATTATACGATTTCACTATAATTAGTCATTTTATATCTCTGCACAATTAGTCATTTTAATGTGTAAAATTTCATTGAAAAAAAGTAGCTTTTAATAGGGCAATAGAAAAGAATATTTTAGATGCTAAATAATTTCCAACGAAAATATTAATGCACAATAAAAATAATTTTTGAGCTTCAACATTTTCTATGTTTACATAAAAGTGCAACATTTAAAATGAACAGAATTAACTGAAACATAAAGTCCGACACACGAATACGGACAAAATTATTTCATCTGCTCTTTGTACCGCAATGTTATAGCAAAAAAAAAAAAAAAAAAAAAAAAAAAAAAAAAATCTTTTTTTTTTTGCTTCGATCGTCATGTACGAGAGAATTTTAATAAAACTTTGTGTTTGAAAATAATATTTTTCTTTTTTGTTTTTCTTAAAATCCCATTCACACACACACAAATAAAAATATCGACAATCCTAGATTTTGGTTCAGTATACAGATTTGACTGATCGATATCTGTCTCATAGTTATGGATTATAAATCGACATAACGATTATAAATCGATTATTAATCGACCTGAGTCAATATAAATTAGATGGTTTCAGACACATTTGAATTTAAAGGAAACATGAGCTAAGTGAATAGAAAATCAGAATGAATGAATGATTGAGTTATTTATCATAATGAATGAATTATTAATGATGTGAATGTCATTATTTTTATTATCATAACGTTAAAAACATCGAGCATTGAAATCTTAATAATTGTTTCTAAGCTATTATAAGCATCAAATATTTATCAAGAGAAATCAATTAACGTTGAAATTATAGTAATTTATGAGATAAAAAAACTTTTTACACTTTTGTTCCAGTTCAATTGCTTCACAAATTTGAATGTTAAATTTCTGACGAAACGATTACATAATGTTATTACGAGGACGAAAAATAGAAGTGCGATTAATATCATTAAATATTATTTTTAGAATGTTTTTTTTTTGATGCTTTGAAAAAATCTCTTTTATGTAGGATAATTTTATTCAGACCCACAATAACAGCACGGACACATTTATATAACATTTATTCTCAGCGTGAAACATATTACAGTAAGTAAAGAAATATATTAATTCATACAAATCATTCGAGAGAGTCCGGGTAGAGTAATCGAATAGAGGAAGTTAAAAGTGGACCATTCAAAACTTTTTTTTTTTTTTAGAATATTTCTGAGTATTTGGAAGAAATTTTTTTTTATTTCAAGACATGAAATCGTTTTATCAAGACAAGCAGCAGTAACATTATCAAATTCGTCCCAAAACAATTTAACCAATTTAAAGCTTGAAAGCTGAATGATTTTTTGAAAACAAGTTACTTGATGGAAATATAAATTTAGGGCTAATGTTTTAATATTCAAAGTAGGGCGTTCCTCTCACCTGGTACCTACGTCGCCCAACTTTTGAATGTCTCGCATAACTGTTAACTCGCTTTTGTTAAGTCAATCATATCAAAGATTAACTTAACAAAAAATACACAGAAAAAATTTTGCAAAATCTTTATTTACAAAGCCTATTTCCAATTGGTATTCTAGAATCTTAAAATTTAATATATTTCATACTAATATCGATAATGCAATTTATAATTGTCAATAAGTGAATAAGATTTATTGATGACCATTCGAAATTTTGGTCTTGAGAGCTATTAATAATTATACAAAATGCTAAAAATTCAGAAAACTGTTGTCTATTTAAATAAATATTTATCTTTTAGCATTTGTTTAATTAAGTTTAATTCGTGGAAGGAACATTACTTCTCTAGGATGTCATAATTTTACCAGAAAGTAAATCTTCAAGTAGTTGATGTTTTTGAATACTTGTTATTTGATTTGTAGTTATTCGAAGGTAGTAGAAATAAAAGAAAAGAAAAGCAAATATGTAGCAAATTCAATATTATTCACGGATGCCGGGTACACTGCACCCACATTTTACCATCCTAAATTTAATTTCTGTAGGGTATGCATCTGTAGGGTTCTCCCCCTCCTCTTCTTCTAACACAATAGAATGATTTATCGTACTTATCCTAATTTTATACTTGGGAGTTTTTGGTTAGGCTTTGTTTATCGGGTTTTCGAACCCATCTCCCTTAGTTTGTAAACCCAATAGGCGTCCACCAGGTCTTTCCAATCTTAAAATTTTAAGTAACTTAATTTGTAAACGTGTTTCATTCTATATATGAATTAATTAGTTATATATTGTTATATAATTTTCTTATATGTAAATTGTCGTTTAATTTTCATTAATTTGTACTTTTATAATTATTTATACCTTAAATTATTTATCAGCTTCGTCAAAAAAATTATTTGTTTTATAATAATAAAATTTTTATACACTGTATTAAGCAAAATTCTAAAATATAAAGGTTATAGTTTGAAATTAAAGGCGAGAGAAATTCAAATTTCATGTATTATATGAAAACGTGACGTTAAATCCTAATCAGTTTTAGCTAATCTTTATATAGATAGGGCAGATAATATACAAATGATCTTCTGTACGTGATGTCTTGCTGAACAGAACAATTTTAATAAAGAAAGATCATATAGAGTATTCTTCATCTAACTATATGACTCTAGACTAAAACTTTTATCAAGTCTAATCTTTTAAATGAGTTATTTTATCTCAATTTCAAATACGGAAATATAAATTAAAGTAATGACCTTATGGCATAATCAAGATTAATTTCGTTAAAAATGTTAAGTTCTATCGGTGAGAAAAGACCAAAAATAGAATGGAGCTGAGTTGTAGCTTAAAACTGACCTCCGAATTTTTTTTTTTCCTTATACACTCATGTCCATAAATTAAGGATAATTTAGAATCACACAGAAATTGAACTCTAAAATAAAAATTTCACCTGTAGAATTATCACACACATCTTGAAGAAGAATATGCAAATTACAGGAAACCACCAGATGGCGCGGATAGTACGTCACAATGACGAGAGTGTAAGAGAGGGGTATATAAGAAATGGTGGCAAAGAAGTAAAATTGTTCACAAGCGCTTTAAAAGCCTTTCAGTGCAATAACCGCATAGTTATGGCACAAAGGAAGTATTTGGATGATTTTTTACGTGGTAGAATTATCGGACGACTGGAATGTGGACGTACCCAGCTGGAAGTATCCGAGGAACTTGGAATCGCCCAGAGTCTCATCTCCAGGCTTTGGCAACGATTCCAAGAGGATGGTAATGTGAGTAGATGTTACAGGACAGGTCGCGCCCGAGTTACAACGCCGAATGAGGACCGGTATTTAGCAGTTACTGCCAAAAGAAACAGACGGAGCACAGCATCAGGCCTGTCTCGTCAGATCTCTTCAGCTACCGTTCCACAGTTTCAAGGCAGACCGTGTACAGACGCTTAGGGCGCATTGGTCTATATGCTCGTAGGTCTGTCAGATGTGTTCCACTTACCGCAACTCACTGACGCCTGCGATTAACCTGGAGTAGAAAGCATGCATTGTGGACACCGCAACAGTGGTCTTGTGTGATGTTTTCCGACGAGTCCAGGTTTAGTTTGCAGTCTGATTCTCGCCGGACTTTCATATGGAGAGCGCCAGGTTCCCGTTACCACAAAGAGAACACCATTGAACGACACTGTTACGGTGGTGCAGGATGGCTCGTTTGGGGAGGAATTTTTTGTTGGTTCCAAAACTGACCTGCATGTTCAGAGTATAACGATGACAGGCCACATCTATCGGGATGTCATTCTGGAACAACATGTACGTTTGTTTCGGGGCGCCATGGGTGCTGAATTTCTGTTTATGGATGACAACGCCCGTCCTCACCGTGCAAACATTGTAGACGAATGCCTTCAATTGGAGAATATCACCCGTATGGATTGGCCAGCATACTCACCGGACTTGAATCCAATAGAGCATGTGTGGGATATGCTTGGCCGACAAATTGCAGCCCGTCCTCCCACCTGTCAACCGGAACTTCGGCGGGCATTGCTTGATGAGTGGTGTATTATTCCCCAAGATCAGATTGATAATTTGATACTCAGCATGCCTAGGCGTGGTAAGGCCTGTATTGCATCGTCCGGGAGACATACTCCATATTAACCATAATACTAACCATGTTATACTGTTTTTTGTAAATGGTTCTTTTTTTGAAATTTGCTCCAGGGAGTAAAAATCGCAATTTTTATTAATTATGTCAAACATATAGCATCTTTTTTTGCTCTTTACCTTTTGTTTAATACATAGACTTTACAAATAAGTCAAATTTGTTTTGCTTCTGTCTCTTTCTTTGCCTGAACTTCATTATCCTTAATTTATGGACATTAGTGTAGTATCAGGAGTTAATGTGATTTCTGTCTTAACATTTCTTGCAATCCAAAATGCAACATCAAGAAGAAAAAGAGGTATCAAAGCCAAAATTATTAGATAAATAACACAAACTAGAAATGATTGAAAATACAACCAACTTTAAGTTGAGGAATATGAAGAAATTTCACTATTTTGTGTAGCCGCCATGGCTGGCAACAACTGCTTTTATAGGCCTCGATATTGAATGAAAGAGGATTTGGATGTGTTAGTGAAGTATATTAGGTCATACTGCATCCACAATTTGCCAAAGTTGATTTGGGGTAGCAGTGGATGGTCAGGACCGGATTTTCCTATAGGCTAACTAGGCTTCAACCTAGGGCCTCAAGATCAAGAGGGGCCTACATTCAAATTGTTAGCAAAATTAGAATTACACTATTCTAAAAACAGTAAACATTGAATCAAAAATAAGAAGAAATTCTACACATATGAATAATAAACAAACATAATAAGTAATTTACAAACTTAAAAATGGGAGGTGAAAGGGCCTCATAAGTGGAAAACCTAGGGCCTCTTTTCATCTAAATCCAGCCCTGTGGATGATGCATGCTGCAGCAGTCCTTTCCCAATCATCCACCAAACGTGTATGATGGGCGAGAGATCGGCAGAATGGGCAGGACAAGACAG
The DNA here is from genome assembly GCA_021605095.1 of Caerostris extrusa. Taxonomy (NCBI): domain Eukaryota; kingdom Metazoa; phylum Arthropoda; class Arachnida; order Araneae; family Araneidae; genus Caerostris; species Caerostris extrusa. The sequence continues at coordinate 73,134 of BPLR01019051.1, read as the reverse complement.
CAATGCAATCTGGTGGGAAAAGAAAATTAGTGAACATTGCGTGCCACATACGATCTCGCATTATCCTGTTTAAATATGCCACAAATAGTAAGTAATGGTTAAAACAATAGGATCTGAAACATATTTGATATAGGGCTGACTGTTCAATGTACCGGCAATGCGTATTAGGGGTTTAATAAAGTTCAATCTCACTTCAAACCATAATATCAAGTGAAGGACCGGTATGACGATGCATAGTGAAAGTGTTGCCCTTATCCTCTACCCCTTGCCATGTGTCGCCAGTCTCTGTTACGACAATTGTTGATTTTGTATCCAGAATCATGATTCGTCTGAAAAGACAATGTCGTGCTATTCGTTTTTCCGTGTCTGGCGTTCATCATACCGTTTATTGCAGATCCAAATGCCTGTGATCTAGTGTCAAAGGCAGTCGCAGAAATGGAAGCCTTGTCAAGATCTCCCTGTGCTGCAAACAACGTCGAATGATCGTGCTGACACAGAATATAGTGCAACAGACCTTATTTCTTGCGCTATGCTACCTGATATTGAGGGGCGATTCATCAGTGTAATGTGCACAAAATATCTGTACTCACGTGTGATGGTACGCGGGGTTACTGCAATCGTTCTTATCGGTCCATTTGTGCTTCCTGTATCTACCGATTGGATATCCGCATCTCTGTAGCTTGATTACGCCCGACACGAGCCCAGATTTTTCTAAAGGATAATCCACAGTCTCTATAAGCTGCAATTTTTCTCTGTCAAACCCTAAAAAGTGGTCGATCGGCGCCCATATTTTTCTACGTGACATACGCAATATTCTCACAGAAAATAAAAACAATTCCTCCTATTTTCCCTTTATATAAAGTTTGTAGGTGGCATTACAGGTGCCTATAATGTGCAACTGCCCTGAAATGCTAATCATTTGCATATCCTATCGAGGTATGAACATGATGCAAAGTTCAACCCTTTTGTATGCTTCTTTCATGATGTTGTATTTTGGATGGCTAGCAGTATAATTACCTATCATATAGTTTTTTATGTATAATATATGATAGATATTTGAGACATTATACGAGTGCTTGACTTAATATAGATAATATTAAATTTATATTTTTAATTTACTAAAAATGTATTTAATAATAATATGAATTTTTTCAAATAAAATGTTAAGCCCCTTACTTTATTAAAGTGAATAAATGTATAGTAATATCTCCCCTCTAATATTTCTCTTCCTCAAATATTACCGAAAAGTTAGTTTAAAATAGAATGGAGAGAGACTGAAGAGCTAATGCATCGTTTGATCGTTTGAAGAGCTGATGAATCTATTTTGATTATAAACTGGAATTTAGTTGTGGTTTATTAAATGATGCATCGTCCTGTTCTCGTCGGTGAGCTTCGTCGGCTGAGGTGGATGGTCGATCAGAGGGCTCTTCGTCTTCAACGCGTTCTCTGCCTTCTTTGAACTGTTTATACCACTTCTAAACATTTCTTTCCGATATAGGAATGCTCTCGAATGCATTATGCAACATTCTATACGTTTCGCAAACAAAATCTAATGCTCAATTGATTCAGACATTTCAAAAATCGCCGGAATCAGTTTTAGCGCCTCACTAAGCCAAGCGTAACTCAAACACTAATGAATATTTTGACGTCAAATATCACACAGATGTCAAGGATAGTGCCAGTAACCTAAAAAAAAAAAAAAAAATTCCATAAACCCCGGAATTTTAAATTGAAAATTGGTCTTACTTTTTGGACACAGTAGTAATGCCATTATAAAACCTTTCCATTGTACTTTTATATTAACCTCTTTTTAGACTGACACTTACAAGTAAATTGTCCAAAATCAACAATCATATTATGCTGCATTTGTTATCTTCCCTAAAACAAAATAAAAAGGAAATGAAAACTTAAAAATGAAATCTTGATATTCACATCAACATATTGTCGTTCTGAATGAAAAGGATCTTCATTAATCTTTACTTTATCATGTTAAGTAAACTCATTAATTTAAATGAATTTAACACTTTGAAGGACAAGGTGAAACATAAATTTATTTTTAATAGACTATTACTTAGCAAAATCTCTGAAACCTCATGAATAAAAAAAATGATTTTCATCATTTTCAAGTTGTCACACACAATAAAGAAACCTTTGAAGAAGCTGATAAAATTGAAATAGAACATTATTATACTATAGGCGTAGGTTGTTCCTATGATAAAAGTTTTCTTTTTGTATTGCAGAGATATACAAAAGGAAGCTAAATGACATTAATTGTTAAAATACATTATTTATGAAGATTTGCATAACTTAGTCACTTATCAAGACAAGCAGTTTTCAAAGATTATAACATTATTCAAATAAAAACAATTACAAATGAGATTTCTATGATAACCAAAGCATTTTATATTAAATATTTTTATTGAATAAGTAATTTCAGGTAAATTGAAGGCCAACTATATTATATTTATTTCAGACATTTCAAAATTACCGGAATCAGTTTTAGCGTCTCACAAAGACAAGCGTAACTCAAACACTAATGAATATTTTGACGTCAAATTTCACATACAGATGTCAAGGACAGTGCCAGCAACCTGAAAAAGAAAAAAAAAAATTGAAATTCCATAAGCCGCGGAATTTTAAATTGAAAATTGGTCTTGCTTTTGGACACAGTAGTAATGCCATTATAAAACCTTCTCCATTGTATACTTTTATATTAACTTTTTTTAGACTTACACTTATAAGTAAATTGTCCAAAAGCAACAATCAAATTATGCTGCATTTGTTATCTTCTCTAAAACAAAGTAAAGTATGTAAAAATATTTTTTGTTTTATTATGAACGGTTCACTTAAATGAAATCTTGATATTCACATTAACATATTGTCGTTCTGAATGAAAAGGATCTTCATTAACCTTTACTTTATCATGTTAAGTAAACTCATTAATTTAAATGAATTTAACACTTTGAAGGACAAGGTGAAACATAAATTTATTTTTAATAGACTATTACTTAGCAAAATCTCTGAAACTTCAGGGTAAAAAAAATGATTTTTATCATTTTCAAGTTATTAAAAAAAAAAAAAAACTTCGAAGATGCTGATAAAATTGAAATAGGACATTATTATACTTTAGGCGTAGGTTGTTCCTATGATAAAAGTTTTCTTTTTTGTATTGCAGAGATATACAAAAAGGAAGCTAAACGACATTAACTGTAAAATACATTATTTATGAAGATTTGCATAACTTAGTCACTTATCAATACAAGAAGTTTTCAAGATTATAACATAATTCAAATAAACCAATTACAAATGAGACTCTATGATAACCAATGTATTTTATATTAAATATTTTTATTGAATGAGTAATTTCAGGTAAATTGAAATGAAGGCCAACTGTTTTTATATTACACTGAAGTGACAAAAGTCATGGATACCTCTTAATATCGTGTCGGCCCTCCTTTCGCCCGGCGAAGTGCAGCAACTCGACGTGGCATGGACTCAACAAGTCGTTGGAAGTCTTCTGCAGTGATATTGAGCCATGCTGTCTCGATAGACGTCCATAATTGTGAAAGCGTTGATGCAGTGATTTTGGGCACGAACAGAACTCTCGATGATGTCCCATAAATGCTCGATGGAATTCATGTCGGGCGATCTAGGTAGTAGATCATTCGTTGAATTGTTCAGAATATTCTTCAAACCAATCGCGAACAGTTGTGGCCCGGTGACATGGAGCATTGTCATCCATAAAAATCCCATCGTTGTTTTTTTGTTTGGTACATGAAATCCATGAATGGCTGCAAGTGATCTCCAAGTAGCTGAACATAAGCATTTCCAGTCAATGTTCGGTCCAGTCACACCAGAGGACCAAGTCCATGCCATGAAAACAGCCCACACCATTACGGAGCCACCACCAGCTTGAACAGTGCCTTTGCTGACAGTTTGGGTCCATGGCTTCGTGGGGTCTGCACCACACTCGAACCCTACCATCAGCTCTTACCAACTAAAATCGTGACCCATCGGACCAGGCCACGGTTTTCCATTCATCTAGGGACCAACCGATATGCTCACGTGCCCACGAGAGTCGCTGCAAGCGATGCGTTCTGTCAGTAAAGGCACTCGAGTAGGTCTTCTGCTGGAATAAGCCCAAGAAAGCCAAATTTCTCCGCACAGTTCTAACAAACAAGTCCCCTTGTACGTCCCGTCCCATTGATTTCTGCGGTTATTTGACGCAGTGTTGCTTGTCTGTTAGAATTTACGACTCTTTGCAGACGTCGCCGGTCTCGGTCGTTAAGTGCAGGCGGCGACCACTGCGCTGTCCATGGTGGGATGTTATGCCTGAAATTTCATACTCTCGGCACACTCTTGACACAGTGGATCTGGGAATGTTGAATTCCCTAACGATTTCCGAAATGGCATGACCCATGCGTCTAGCTCAACTAACATTCCGCGTTCAAAGTCTGTTAATTCCCGTCGTGCGGTCATCATCACGTCAAACCTCTTCACATGAATAACTTGAACAGAATGAAAAGCTCTGCGAAAGCAGCACTGCGCATTTATACCTGTTCTACGCGATGCTACTTTTGCCATCTGAAAATTGCATATTGCTATCCCATGATTTTTGTCACTTCAGTGTATATTAAAACAATAAACTAGCATCACAATTTATATTATGAGTTATTATATTTTTTTCTGTACACGTTGGTCAGTCTCGTGTCTCACTTATGTAATCCACTTTACGTAAAAGGAGGCAAATGAGGACATTACCTTCCGAAAAGACCTTAGGCAATTTCGCTGCATTTGCGTTTTAAGTCGGGTCCAGACAAGAAAGAGTCCTGTTCGCAAAGCCATTAAAAATCGATTTGACAAAACCTTACCAGAAAAACCATGTGTCTCGACCACGCGTTCCAGAAGAGTTGGTTTTTTTCCACACATCAAAATGATCCGATTTACGACCAGCTGTCACTCCGCTAGAAACACCGTGGGATATTTTATGCTGTCAAACGGAGAAGCTCAGAACGAAAGCAGTTCGCTCCTTATGCACTCATCTGGACGCTGCTTTATATGGTGAATCGTATACGGAAAATCCTATTAGACAGCCAGACTGTCATTGTAAGACGTTGTCTTAATCACCATAAGTTGCTTTATATAATATTAATTAACGAATTTATAAGAACGAAAACAATTCGCTCCTATGCACTCTCATCTGGACGCTGTATATGGTAGAAAATCCTATTAGACAGTCAGACAGTCCTTGCGAGACGCTGTCTTAATCATCACCGAAGAACGAATTGCTTATGTAATATTAATTAACGAATTTATAAGAACGAAAGCAATTCGCTCAAAGCTTATGCACCTCGTCTGGGCTCTGCTTTATATGGTAGAAAGTTCTGTCAGACTGTCATTGCGAGACGCTGTCTTAATCACCACTTAATTTGTTTATATAATATTAATAAATTTATTGGATGATTGAAATCATATTTCTAGAGAACGATGTAACATTTGAATAGTTTCATGGGTGTCGAATATTTTGATTTTTAATTTATATTAATAGAGCGAGCAAAAATTTAATTAATCTGCCATGAATATCATATATAAAATATTGATTTTATATTTTTATAAAGATGTAAAAAATTGATATTTCTTTTGTTTTGTCAACACTATTTTAGGTGTCTTTGTATAGGCGTTACATTTATAGCTGTGAAGAAGTCATTCCTAGACAAATATTCCACGTACGATACGTTTAATAGAAACGAAGAAGAATTATGGAGTGAGTATTAGTTTTATTTCATTCAAGAATTAAAATAAAAAGATTTTCCTATGTATAAAGTAGATCACCTTAAGTTGAATTATATAATGTGAGATGTTTCCTTTGAATAGTTATAATAATACGATAAATATTTAATAATTTCTTCGTGTGGGTCTCGGTTAGAATAGTCCAACTGTAGCCCATGCATACCGTAAATGGGTACCCAATGCCCGGCGGATATAACCTGGTGGGGTAAAGTCGAGACTTCTCCCTTTGTGCTCAATGTCTTTGTGCCGCAAGGTCAAGGACAAGTGAAGCTGTACTTTTTTTACCCTTTATTATAACCACGGTTCATGGACTTGGTCTAGATATTGTCGACCAAGTGCGATAAGAAATAACAAAAATAATGAAATAACATTAAGGAAGAATATTAAAATACGTAATATTGTGTGATGCTTTTGTAATTTTATATTAGGAACATATAAATATATGATTTATACTACAGAATTTAACAAACTTTGCACATTATTAGCAATTCATAGAAACCCGAATTGAGCTGTAGAATAACGTAAATTAGATTAAATTAAATATGAATACTAATTATGTATTTATTAATTTTTTTCTTATTTAAATGAATTTGTGTATATTTCAGATTGTAATAACACTGAAGATAGAAAATTGTTTTTGAACTGTGGGAGAAAGGGAATATACTTATTTCAAAGCATAGAGGTTTGTACTTTTGCCTTATTCTAATGTTTTGTGACAACTTCATTCTCAGGAAAATATTTCTGCAATTTAAAACTATTTTTTATTGTTTATTAGATTACACTATAAGGAAAAAGATAAGGGAATAGAGCCGATGGTGGAGTGTGAGCTTATTTTAGAGTATGTTAAAAGATCAGTCAAAAAATGGTAACGTATTCAAAAAATTAAATAATTTTATGATAATTAAATCAGAAACCTAGAAAGGATTTTACGATATTTTTTTATAATATTCTACACTTATTTTTAATTTCTTTTGAAAAACTTGATTATTATGATTCGAGAAGTTTCTTGCAAAACCCCTAGGGTAATTTTACAGTACTGAAATAAATTCTCGATACTGAACTCAGATGTTTTTTTTTATTATTTTTAATATTAGACTACAAATTAATTATTCAAAAGTTTTAAAAAACACTACTTAATTATAAATTTAAAAAAGATAAATGCCTTATAAAACGTATAGTCTGAATTACATTTATAGTATATTTATTTTTATATTCATTATACAATGTAAGACTATGAATAATATTAATATGTTAAAATTGTTACTGTAGGGGTATAAATTTTTATATTGCTAAAATTGTTGTTAGGGTGTCCATAAAGTTTCTTTACAATTTCAAAAAAAAATTAATACACAGGAAAATGAAAAGACAGACAAATGAAAATTATTGCAAAATGAGACATATATATAATTTTTTTGCCTCATTAAATTTAAATTTAATACATTTCTATACGAGCACCATTAATGTACGAAGCACATAAGGATGGTACTCGATTTTTGCCATGTTCACTATAAAGTACTGTCATCAACGGTGGCAATTCCATCAGTGATCCACTGCTTTAGGTTAAATGACAGTCATTCGTTTTTCCCTCAAAATCTTTCTTTTTCCTGACAAAACCGTTCGGTTGCTCCGCTTTTCAGTTCAGTTGAAAGTTGTTGGAGGGTGTTAGGTGAAAAATCCATAAGAGCGAATAACAGATCGAGGTCGATTCAATTGGGCTTAAGTCCGGAGAATTTGGAGCACATAAAATCTTCCTCATGTTCTTCTAATCACTAGCGTACAATTTCATCTGTATGAGACGTTGAATTGCCATGCTGAAAAATACCATCCAGCCCATAGAAAATAATCTGCCTGTATGGGTTTATATTGTTAACAAGTATAGATAAATGCTTAGTTTGATCCATATTGTCTTCCGCAGTGGTGAGTTTTCCCAGAAAATGCCCAGAAATCATTCTCCAGACGGCAACGCTGCCTTCTCAAGTTTGTACCCATTCACAAATGGTTGAAAAGTGTCGACGTTTCTCGTCATAAATAATAACGTTCATCTGTCTGATAGAGCAAAAAACACGATTCATCAGAGAAACAACCTTTTGTCGACCAGCGAAATTCCAGTGTTTACAAAAACTTTTTCCATAAAGGCACAGCCGTTAGTATAGGTACTATAAGAATACGTTTTCTGAGGAGCCCGATACGCAGCAACTTACGTTGAACTGTCATTCTGGACAACCCTTGCATCAGCTCCCTATTCATTTGGACAAATTGCTTCACTGTAGCGCGTCGATTAGCCAGAATGCGCTGCCGCAGCCGCCATTCTCTTTTTCAACAGTGGCTCGTGGAACACTACAATTTGCATGTCTTTTATTTTTGTACAATGCCATTTTGACATGCATGGTACACTTTTATGACATCCACAGACGAACAGCCCACAAATTTCGCAGTTTATTAAATGCTCCCACGAATGCTAAAAATCATTCCTTTTCGTATGTCTCATAAATCGCCGCTGGTCTAGTGGCAAAAGCATTACAAATTCCGAATGCATATACCTCTCTTTATCCATCACACCATCATTCTGAATGCCAATGTCAATGGCAGGATGGACGATAAGAAATCAGCTGTGTCACCATTATGATCTCTAGATAAGATAAATTCCTTAGTAATTTTTTCTCATGAAGACATTTTAAGGAATTGGTACGTTGAATTCCAGTTATTACAGGAATGTGACTTAGTTGTTTATCTGCATGCTATCTTCACTTTTTGAAGACTTTACTTTATTGAATACTGTGCAATTTGCCACTAAAAGATGCGTGTATGCATAGCTCGATATGCAAGGCAATAATTTTGATTACCTACTTATTACCTACTAACACCATGCTCTAGGCAATTACCACTGTTTCTATTTCTATTAAAGCTTATTTTCGTCTATAGGATGAGACATTACACTTTTTCTTTCACACAATTCTCGAAAATTATGCATCGTAGAGTTATGGTCATTTAGGCAAATTTTATGTACTCCGAGCGATGATTCTCGCATCGTGTGGTATTTCCCAAACATTCTGTATAACAAATGCATTAGGATTTTAAACCATGAAAAATAAAAATAAAAATTTTCTAAGACAGATTGCATTTTATTATTTCCAGTGTTAGCATAAACGTTCTACCAGACAAGTGCAAAAAAATAATTTGGGAGCCCGGGTACTGCTCAGCTAGAAGCCGCTACAGAAATATAAATGGAAGTTGTAATAATTTATATCATCATGATTGGGGAATGGCAGATGCTGCTTTTCTCAGATGGTTGACTCCAGATTATACTGACGGTAATATAATGCATATTTTTTATATTGATTTCCTGAATTTATTTCCTTTATTTGTAGCCTGATTTCTTTTTTCTTTTTTTTATCATACTGATTTCATTAAGCTCTTTGGTAAAGAGCTTCTTTACCAGTATATTCATTAAATGCTATCTTCTTTTATGTGTAAGTTATGTCATAATAGTCTTCAGCAAAATATAAGTTTTACGTCAGTTACTTATTAAAGGATTATCAATGACCTTTTATCTACATATAATATTAGATAAATTTAAATTTTTATTGAAGCTGATTGTATATATAATCTACGCATTTATTCAATTTAAAAAAATAAAATTTGTTTTGTTTCAAGGATTAGTTTTTAAAAAATAACATAGCAATCGATGTATTATAGAGTTAAAATATTGTTTCATTTTACTTATCATAAAAAATTTTTCATTTTTATCTTAAATTGGAAAGATTTTTTTCTTCAATTTTTTCAATTAGTTATATTTTTTTTTTTTTTTGGTTATATAAGCCACTGTATTTTTCTATAGGACTATCTCTTTTTGCATTCAATTAAAGTTTGAATTAACTAATGGGCTAATTATATTTTAACTGTCGATAAAGAAGCTGTTGGTTTGTTGTTTGAATTCCACTGTTAGTTTGAAATTTCTTGCATCATTTTCTAGACACCAAATATTGTACAAATTCTGTCTAAGATCAAAATGTTCACCGTTCTTATAAGAAGACAATATTATATATCTTCGTAAAGTTGAAACTGGTCAATTCCATACATTGTTGTAGGAAAACAAAAATGTATCTAATACATTTCTTTGCAATTTGATTATTTATTTTTTACAATATTTTATATTAGATTTCTATAACAAATAATCATGGTAAAATTATTTTTATAGAAAAAAAAAAAAATTGCATCTTTTAAGGGTACTATAACAAATTTCTTTAAGAAATTTCTAAAGAGCCAACAACATTAACTATGAACTAAATGTACCGTGTAATTTAAAGTCATCGTGTTTAAGACATCGTGTTCAGTAATTAAAAATAATACTGGGGAAAGGTTTTAAAAATACTAAATTTTAAGAAAAAATATTATATTTTTATTTCAAATTAGAAAATCTAAATTCAAAATAAATTAAACAACGAAAATGCCATACAAAATGGAATTATTATTTCAAACTGTTCACAGAATTTTCTCATCTTTTATTAACTGTTATCTCTATCCATATTAACTGTAATTAGGGAATTAAAAATTTACATTTGATTTTCGCTTAAAAGTGTATTTATCTATATCTTATTACGAAACATTTTTAATTTTGCAGATGTTTCTATGCCTCGTCAATCAGTTTACGGCGGTTCTCTTCCTCGAGTTAGAGAACTGTCGAATAAACTCTTTTCACTTAAAACTTTACCAAATTCAAACGTAACGATGATGTTTACACATTTCGGCCTTTTTATTGACCATGATATGGTAAAAGCAGGACAAACTAACGGTAAGTTTCTTTATATATATATATATATATATATGATTACTGTCCTTTATTTTTAAATTTTTATTTTATTTTCATTATTATTACGCTTTTCCTAAAAATGCTTTGCAAAATAATTTTATTAAATGAATATCAATTTAGGTAATATCACCAGTTGCTGCGAAGACGATCCAAAAGTTCGTCACCCTCTTTGTCTAAAGGTGGAAATTTCAAAATCTGACCCCTCTACGGCCCCGTCAATATCACTTGCAAAGGACTTTTAAGAAGCCCCCAGTTGTCGGTAAATGCCCAGGTAAGAAATTGCAAATCGACTGTTGATGATTTTCAAGTTTTCTTCAAGCATCAAACTATGTTCATGTTGTCAGTGACGGATTTAGGTTCGATGGCGCCCTAGGCCCAAATTAATTTGACGCCCTTATATATATAAGTAATAATAATAATAATAATAATAATATGAATAGTAGTAATGGATTCGAATTAAATTTAGGTATTGAATTAAGGCATGATATATATATATATATATATATATATATATATATTCTAAATTGATCATGGTAATCTTTGAAAACCGCCTCACATTACGTAAAAGCATAAAATTTTTATGCGAGATTAAAAAGCAATAATAAAGTTTTTGAGTAACCGTGCAAAGGTATAATTAAATATGGTGAATTAATATTTTGTGTTATAATGATGAGTAAACAAACGCTACTTTTGAATTTTTTAAGAAAAATTTATGAAAAATCTAACGTCAATAGATAAATGCTATATTTAACAAGAATTTTTTTAGTACCGATTTGTTAGATATTTTAAATTTTAGTACTTACACGATTAATTATTAAAAAAAAATAATTCTACCCTTTAAATATGGACATCTTGAGGTTGTCAAAGCAAGAAAAGAAACATTAAAATTCGGTCTTACAGTTGATAAAAAACAAAATCGATTTCAAATTTTTGTAGCATCGAAAATTTTGGCGTCCCTGAAAATTTGCCACCCTAGAACCGAGCCTCGCGGGCCTAAGCCTAAATCCGTCCCTGCATGTTGTAATAATAATTTTCTGATTAATAGATGGCGCTATCGCATCACGCAAGGTTAAAGATCACATTTAAGTTATTCTTCTTATTGAGTGTCTCAATGAGAGGTTTCTCAAACTATAGGGTGTGAATCTCAAATGAAGTGCAAATATGAATTGAGAAGAGGGTAAGGCATATTTCCAAAACAGCAAAATTAAATTACCAGAAGTAATTTAAAAATTAATAATAATGGTAATAAAAAAACAATTTAGAAGAATTTTGGATTAGCTTGAGCTTTAATTACGGAGAATTTCTAAATTACTTTGACTATCAAGAATTCCTAAATTAAAATCTAAAAATATTAAAGATTCCGATTTCTTTTACGACGCATGTATGCGAAAGTGATTTGTTTTAATTGGCTGTTAACTGTTACCTGTTAGTCACAAGTCAAGAACAAAAATGTTTTAATAATTTTGAGAGACCTTTCTGATAATAACATATTTTGGAAAATAAAATTCTTAAAAGTTGACCACTCATTAGATTACTTTTGACTTTTACATATTGACTTATTTCTGAAGTAAGGCATATACTACTGTGTCCAAAACGTAAGACCAATATTCCCGGGCTTATGGAATTTCATTTTTTTCTTTTTTAGGTTGCTGGCGCTGTCCTTGACATCTGTGTGAAATTTCACGTCAAAATATTCATTAGTGTTTGAGTTACGCTTGGCTTTTGTGAGACGTATAAAACTGATTCCTGCGATTTTTGAAATGTCTGAATTAATTGAGCAAAGAACTTGCGTTAAATTATTTTTGCGGAAACGTATAGAATGTTGAAGAAGGCATTTGTAGAGCATTCCTATATCGGAAAGAAACGTTTACAAGTGATATAAACAGTTCAAAGAAGCCAGAGAACACGTTGAAGACGAAGAGCCCTCTGGACGACCATCAACCTCAACCGACGAAGCTCACGTACAAAAAATTAAAGATTTGGGTTTGCAAATCGCCAATTTACAATTAGAAACCTTGCTGATGTTGTTGGAATTTCAAAAGGATCGGTGAATTCCATTTTGGGTCTCAAACGCGTCAAATCCCGATTGGTACCGAAAACACTGAATGCGCCACCTCACAATGAATTAGTTCTTCGTGACTTTGTCGCCAAAAATGAAACCCATATCGTTTCACAACCGCAGTATTCACTTGATTTAGCATCGTGCGACTTCTGGCTATTCCCTAAACTCAAAAAGAGCACTCCGGGGACACCGTTTTGAGTTGATTGAAGATATTCAACGTGAATCGGCTAGCGCTTTGAAGGCCATTCCGGCCAATGACTTTTTAGCATGCATTGAGGATCGGAAAAAACGTTGGCATAAGTGCATTGTGTCCGGAGGGGATTACTTTGAAGGCGATGAAATAAATTTGGAAGAATAATTAAAGAGTGTTTGAAAAAAAAATTGGTCTTACTTTTTGGGCACAGTAGTATATAGTATATGTGTTGTTGTAACATTTTAATTATCATGAAAAACCTATTTTACCTTGTTTAATATTATGAGTACCTTAAATCTCGGTATCCCTGTAATTTCCTTTTTTTTTTCTAATGTTTATGGATAAATATTTCTAAAGTTTCATTCTTAAAATTAAAATAAATTATTTCAATAAATAGCTTTTCATTTGAAAAAATTCTGAATTCAATATTCATATATATATATATATTCAGATATGTGTAAAAGAAATATGTAGGGCAGAATTTGTATACATTTTTTAGCTTATCGATCGTTAAGTAAAAGAGAAAAATGCATTTTTTCTTGTAAAAACGAAATGACAGTTTGGTAATCCAATTTAAGTCTGTATATCAAGCAATTAGCATTGATAGGCATTACAATTAACATTATATTACATTTTAATTAAGAAAAAAATAATAAATAATAAATAACTCCCCAGCACGGAGTACTGAGATTCCGAAACAGGAGATATTTTCTTTTTATGGGGTAGGGTTTTCAGTCGTACGCCCAAAGCTCTATAGTCATATTGGACAGAAATTTACGGTTTAAAGTGGATTCCGAACCACTACAAACATCCAGGGCACCACCGGGATTTGACCCCGAAACATGTGATACCGAGCTCCAGAGAGCTAGTCTCTCGGCCATGAGGCCCCTTCTGAAAAATTTTATATATAGTTGCTAGAGTTATTTTGTAAAATTCTAATTTTGTCATTTTTATAGTCGTCCACTTATATTATTATTAACTAACTTTCTTGCCCTACAATCCATGTTGGACTACGGCCGTCTGACAGATTCCGAAACAGGAAATGTTTTCTTTTTAATGGGTAGGGTTGACACCCTTACGTTATAGTCATAGTAGACCGGGACCTACGGCTTAAAGTGAATTCAGAACCGCTACAAACATTCATGACACGGCCGAGACTCGAATCCGAAACCTGTGGCATAGACACTCAGCCTAAAAAGAACTGTTGATCTTAAATTAATATTTCAATCTTATTTTATCTTAACAACATCTTTTGTTAACAATTCAAGAATTATTTTTAAATAGGACGAAGGGAACAGCACAACCACATGACATCATTTATAGATGCTTCTGATTTGTATGGGCCTACTGAGGAAGAAAGCGCTAAACTCAGAAGGCATAAAAGAGGTAATTAGTTTCAATTAATCCCCTTTCTTTCTTTTACAGTCATTTAAAATTCTTTTTTTTTTTTTTTAATTTTTTGTTACGGTGAGTACTTCTTTTTAGTATAAATAATAGAGAGTTTTTGCATACCGGACGTCCTACGGTCACTAACGTACGGTATGCAAAAACTCTCTAATGAAATATTAGTTAATGGTTTTTACAGGGTACTGTTATTGCAGAGTACGGTTTTTATAGGATTATTCTCTAAACTTTATGTAAATACAGAATTTACTTTTTGATTTATATTATATCCTAAATGGGATGGACATTCATTTATGATTATTTTTTAGTCTAAAGGTTTCATTAACCTTTTCAAAAAAATGCCTGCAAAGGTTTTGAATTTAATTTATTTTAAAGAATATAATAGCAATTAAAATACAAACATTATGATACAATGTAATAGCAATTAATAGCTAGTCTTTTAATAAAAAATGAATGCTTATCTATGCGCATTCAGAATTAACGCCTTCTTAATTATAAATTGAAATTTTAAACTTATTTTCAATTATTCAGTAAAGGTTTGGTTTGGTTTGTCGTTTTACGGTCATTTTGTGCACACTTCAGGTTAATTAGACCGGGATCTACAGTTTAACGTGGATTCTGAACCACTAACAAACATCCATACCACAGCCAAAAATCGAACCTGAAGGCTGTGGTACCAGAGGCCAGAGCGCAAGCCAATTGACCATCAGGCCTCCAATTATTCAGTAAGGAATAAAATTAACTGAACAAAACATTGGATTTCAATCCTAGTTCTGTCAATATGATGACTTTTATTTTGAAGTCTCTACTTAGTCTTTTCTTTGTTGTTTGTTTATGCTCTTGTTCTTCTTCTCATTAATTTACTTCATATTTTAATAGTATTCAAATTTCTTCATGACTAGGGTATTATTGAATTATTTAATATTTACTTTGAAAAAAGATTTTCTCGTTTTAAAAAAAAGGTTTCTCATTTGAAAAAGATTTTATTTATCTCTTTCTGCAAAATAAATGTAGTAATAAGTCATTTTAATTCATTATAATTCAAATTTTTTTTATCCCCCCGTTTAATAATAGTGATCCAAAAATGCAGTTTGATAATCACTTTATAAACTTTTTTTTTTTTTGATTTAGAGAAAAAAATAGTTACCTTACTTTTTATCTGAAGTTTATATATTTTTTTAAATACTATCATTCAAATTTAAAAAAATGAGTTAATGATGGTTTTAATTAGATATAGGTGGCTTCTTTTCATTTTTATAATTATACAGTCAATGATGTACAATATCCTAATATATTCTTTTGTCAAATTTTCATTTGACTCTAAAACAGATTAGAACCTTAAAACCTTGAATAACTTAATGCATGAATAAATCAAATGCCAATTTAAAAAATAGCTTATTAAGGAAAAATCTTTGTAGCTAAACTTAATAAATACAAACTTGGAAAACTAGCTAAAACTAAATTTTACGAAAGTAGATTTTGTTAGTAAGAAAACTTCATTAAAAGTAAACTAAAGTTTAAGTTTAGCTTATTATTTCATTTATATTGATGTTAGCTATTATATAAATTATTTCTATTTAACATCAGATGTTATATAATACTTTATTTGGAGTAATTTCGTTGATGTAAAAAAAAGAGCAGCATGTAAACACAGGAAACCTTGGAAAGATAAAAGTATAAGAGGTTTAAAGAAAAGTTTTAAGATATCTTACACGTGTATATTAGAAAGTAAAAAGCTTGCAACAACGTATGTGGGAATGCGATTTACATAAAAGGGTAAAAATCTCAGATATCTAACGAATTTAATAAAAACTCCTCGCATAACGATTAAAAGTGCTATCGTTTGCAAAGATAAATTTTATAACTGCAAAAATTGTGATTAAACGCTATTTATGACCTTGATTAACTATCCATTTAAAGTCATACTGCTGACATTTATCTTCAGTAATTATTCAAATTGATGCAAAGCGTAACCTTGGGCGAGTTCATCTATTACGCATACAAATTGAATATTCACTGCCAGTAAAGATAAATGAGATAAAAGAATAAAATTATTATTTGATACTCTGCAATTAGAAGTGTTGTTGACATTTTTGATAGTGTGATAATACCATATGTATGGAAAGATTGTACAATGAAATAACATCCACATCACGATCGTTTTATTAAGACAAATTAATATACAAGTAAATGAAATTATACGAAAGTAAATTATCGCAGCGATGAAGTGAGCTACGAGTTAACATTTACTCTACATGTGAATGAAAGTAAAAAATTAAATTGTTTTTAGGTTGCAATGCGATGTAGAAAAATAGATTGAAGGCTTGTCTGCTAGATAGACATCAGGATTAAAAATACCACAATACTCCCCCGCCAAGTGAGGCAGCGGACAATAAAAATTTTTCAAATATAAATAGCAGGGAGTTGAACTACACGTCCAGTTCTGGTGGATTTTGGAAAATGGTACTGAGCACATTTAACTTACTTGATAACTTTTGGTACATGTGGAACTACTATCCGAAGAGTGATTAGACTTGGATTTCAATCCATTTGTTGAAGTTTTCTCTTGATTTTGAGTTAAGATTGTCTTTAAATTTAAGTTCCTTCTGGCGTGGACAGTTGATGTATTCATGCCGGTAGAGTGATACAAAAAACAAGGCAAGCACAAAAACAAAAGCGGCTGATGTCAAGTGGAGTTAAAGACGACTATGGACCTCTAATTACTTTGGTGCATAAAGCGAAGTTCAATCATTTGAGTATTAAACCAACCACAAGATCATAGATCTGCAAAGAGTCAGCGCCAAGTTCAGCGCGTTTTGAAACATCGATAACTATAAATTGCCAGTCGAATTTTCATATCGAACCATGATCGCGTTTTAACAATTGAGTTCCATAAGTTTTAATTGGTGCTTAGTTAACTGCTTAAAGTTTAAATTCTATAACCTCAAACCTGACCGCTTAGTGACCATTTACTTTTCCGAGGATGATGAAAGTTTTGATTTTCTAAATTCGCAAGGTTGGACACACTTTTTAGAGTTTACGCCAAATTTATAGTGATTAGGTGAACTAGATCTGGTCCTGCTGCTACGGTGTTTGAAATGTCTGGATATGAAGCGTGATCTATTGCGAAAAGCAAATTCGTTGAATTTTTGCTTAGCGAAGAAATGATTGCTTCTAACGCTTCATTTTTGCTTACTTTAAAAGATGATGAATTATTGACGGTAGTATCAATTTCTGCAACGGATAAGGCTTCCAAGGAATTGTAGTCACTAATAATTTTATCTGCCATTTCTGCAACATTAACCAAGGAATTTTTTACGATAGTTAAAATGGTACGTGCTTTTGAAGCTACAGAGATTTGAATACTTCTTCAGATATTGAAATACCAACCAAACTTTCATATGCTGCATTAAATCAGATGGGCATTTGTCGCCAAGGTGGATGCCAGTTAGTAGTTTCTTTATTCTAAATACTTCCGTGTCAGTTAATATGATTAATAAAATGTTCTTTAGGACATCGTATTCCTTATCGTATGGCAGTTTAGATAGATTATCGACAACGAAAGCTAAAATACTTTCGTCAAATACCTCAATGACAGTGTTATATTTTGTTTAATTCTGACAATAATATCATTCGAAAATTGGATTTTAAGTTGAATAAACCATAATTTTGGTTTATTTTTCAGAGTGCTCCCAGTTTAACTGAGATTCGACTCAGTTCAGAATCCACTTTGATTCATTCTCAGTCATAATGAAATATCAATACGGGGCAAAAAATGTTCTCAATGCAATTAAATGTACTTTGTATTTGCTTGAATGGTCGAAATGCAACTTCAAAAGTTCGTTGATCGTCATGGTTCACGAGAGTCTCTAGACATGGTAGTTGGTTTGTACCATATGTGTAGAAAGAATGAATAACACCTAAATCCATAACCCAAGATTTAATTAAGCGAAATTAATGTGTACAAATAATATACAAATACATGAAATTATATCTAATTAAATTATCGCAGTAATTGAACATGCTACCATTTAACGTTTACTACAATACGTGAAAAATGATCTGAAAGGCGAACTTCCATAAGATGTTTAGTTTGTTTTTAGCTTGCAGTACAGGGCCGAAAATAATCAATCCAAAGCTCGTCTGCTAGACGTCAGGAATGAGGAACTACACATTCAATTCTTCTACACAATATTTTTTTGTTGTTTAGGGTCTTTTTATCTCTTTTTTTCCGACTGTGGAACACAAAAGCAGGATTTTATTTAAATAAAAATAAAAATTCGAAATTGTTATAATTGAAAATAATCATGAAAGATTATTCTGTAGATTTTTTATAGATAATCAGATTATACCCAGATAATTAAGTAGGGTAGGTAAGTAGTATTGTAAATTGTAAATCCAGAACCAATTGCTTCAAATTAGTTAAGTGATACTGCATCTAAGTTTTATAAAATGATATTTTAAAAATACACTCATGTCCATAAATTAAGGATAATGAAGTTCAGGCAAAGAAAAGAGACAGAAGCAAAACAAATTTGACTTATTTCTAAAGTCTATTTATTAAACAAAAGGTAAGGAGCAAAAAAGATGCTATATGTTTGGCATAATTAATAAAAATTGCGATTTTTACTCCCTGGAGCAAATTTCAAAAAAAAAAAGAACCTATTTACAAAAACAGTATAACATGGTTAGTATGATGGTTAATATGGAGTATGTCTCCCGGACGATGCAATACAGGCCTTACAACGCCTAGGCATGCTGAATATCAAATTATCAATCTGATCTTGGGGAATATTACACCACTCATCAAGCAATGTCCTCCGAAGTTCCGGTTGACAGGTGGGAGGGGTTTGACGGGCTGCAATTTATCGGCCAAGCATATCCCACACATGCTCTGTTGGATTCAAGTCCGGTGAATATGCTGGCCAATCCATACGGGTGATATCCTCCAATTGAAGGCATTCGTCTACAATGTTTGCACAGGTGAGGACGGGCGTTGTCATCCATAAACAGAAATTCAGCACCCATGGCGCCCCGAAACAAACGTACATGTTGTTCCAGAATGACATCCAACAAAATAGATGTGGCCTGTCATCGTTACACTCTGAACATGCAGGTCAGTTTGGGAACCAAGAATAATTCCTCCCCAAACGAGCCATCCAGAACCACCGTAACGGTGTCGTTCAATGGTGTTCTCTTGGTGGTAACGGGTACCTGGCGCTCTCCATATGAAAGTCCGGCGAGAATCAGACTGCAAACTAAACCTGGACTCGTCGGAAAACATCACACCAGACCACTGTTGCGGTGTCCACAATGCATGCTCTCTACTCCAGGTTAATCGCAGGCGACAGTGAGTTGCGGTAAAGTGGAACACATCTGACAGACCTACGAGCATATAGACCAATGTGCCCTAAGCGTCTGTACACGGTCTGCCTTGAAACTGTCGTACCGGTAGCTGAAGAGAGCTGACGAGACAGGTCTGATGCTGTGCTCCGTCTGTTTCTTTTGGCAGTAACTGCTAAATACCGGTCCTCATTCGGCGTTGTAACTCGGGGGCGACCGGTG
This sequence comes from Caerostris extrusa, assembly GCA_021605095.1. Taxonomy (NCBI): domain Eukaryota; kingdom Metazoa; phylum Arthropoda; class Arachnida; order Araneae; family Araneidae; genus Caerostris; species Caerostris extrusa. Next base: position 53,310 of record BPLR01019051.1, on the reverse strand, counting down.
CTGTAACATCTACTCACATTACCATCATCTTGGAATCGTTGTCAAAGCCTGGAGATGACACTCTGGGCGATTCCAAGTTCCTCGGATACTTCCAGCTGGGTATGTGCACATTCCAATCGTCCGATAATTCTACCACGTAAAAATCATCCAAATGCTTCCTTTGTGCCATAACTATGCGGTTATTGCACTGAAAGGCTTTTTAAAGCGCTTGTGAACAATTTTACTTCTTTGCCACCATTCCTTATATACCCCTCTCTTACACTCTCGTCATTGTGACGTACTATCCGCGCCATCTGGTGGTTTCCTGTAATTTGCATATTCTTCTTCAAGATGTGTGTGATAATTCTACAGGTGAAATTTTTATTTTAGAGTTCAATTTCTGTGTGATTCTAAATTATCCTTAATTTATGGACATGAGTGTATTAACTAAGCATTGTATTTTTATAAAAATACCAAAAAGAAAAGAGAAAGAATAACTTAGTTAATAATCATTTCATCGCGTGAGCTATTGTGTTCTGGATTTTGGTTCCCATGTCATTTCAACACAGCGCTGCTTGCATTTTCGCTCAGTGTTTATTATACAGTGATTTCTTGTTCTCTAATGGGTTACATATCACGTTTACACAATATTACAACTGTGAATGCTATAGTGTATTTTGCTAGCAAAACGCTAAGTGTTACTAAAACTAATAAATGTCGGCATGTGGCTCTCGATATACTGCAAAAACTAGCGATAATTAATCCCTTAGATAAAAAACACAACTAAAATAATATAATTAATGACTTTATAATGAGTAATTTCAATGAGTGATTTCACAATTAATGACTTCATGTTGTGTGATTTCAATGAGTGACTTCATAATGAGTGATGAGTATAATTGGTTTTCGACAATTTGTAATATAAAAAATCGAAAGGTAGAAATTCAGAGTTTGTAATTTATTAATTAAGTGTGAGTTAATTTATATTTTGCAGCAATTACAATGTTCTCTTTATTATTTGTTTATAAACATTTGTGTCCTAATCAGCATTCTTTTACATCTTGTGTTTGACCAAGTTTTATGAATGGGGTATGAAATGTTTTTTGGGAGAACAGTAACCGGCAATTGACAAATATTTTGAGATCATTTTCTCATATATATAAGAAGAAATATTCAATATTTCCTAAACAAAAATACTCAGAATGAAACATCGTGTTATTCTTTTTAATTTCATAACAATTTGTAATATTCGGTAACATACTATTGCGATACATTGTTTTTGAGGATGTCTTTATTAAAATGTCTTTTAATAAAGACATGTGCTATGAATATGTTCGTAATAAACGACTCTGAGGCACAGAAAAAGAATTTAAGAAAGAAAGAAAATCAAACTCTGTTTTATCGGAACGGAAAAAAACGGAAATGTGTTAATATCAATTATAAAATAATATGGAAAATAATCACGGTAAAATAAATATCAAAAGTACGAAATGATATAAAACGATTATTCTCATAAAGGTTAGATTTAAATTGTGATGATTTATTTTTAGCTTGCAGTCAATCAATTAGCAAAGTCCATAGTTGTAAAAATGGTCAATTAAATATTATTGAGAAAAAAAAAAATCCAAATTAAATTATAGATATTCCTATTTAACCAACAGATAACACGATGTTTTATTTCGAGTGTTTTTGTTTAGAAAATAATGAAGAGTTTCTTTTTTGTATACATCGGAAAATACCTTTTTACTTACAACGAAATAAAATATTCTCAGTCTATGTGATCATCAAGGGAACGATGCAAACAAAGAAGATCATTATTGCAAGATAAGATAGAAAATTATGATGTCTAGACTTTTCGGGAACCATAATACTTTTTTTAAAAAAATAACAGAGGCTGAAGATAATTGATAGCTAAATTAAAAGAACACCTTTCCTGAAAAATAATAATATAATTGATATTCTATTTCAAAATTTGAATAATATTGGAGGATTTATAATTAGTACGCATTTCTATAAAAAGAAATTTGATTCAATGTCACTGCTTCTAGCTCACTGCCTTTAATTTACACGTGCTTTCCTCATTAATAATAATCATGTTTCAATGTAACTGCTATTATATAAAAGGTTGAAGAAAAAGTTTGTAACGCATTTCTGAAAGATGGGCACAGTGTAAACCTGTCCAAAGCCTAATGACCTTGGTATGCTGTAAGAAGATCTAGCGGATCTTCAAGGAAAAAAACAATAATGCAACAATAAAAAAGAAGAAAAGGCAAGGAAAGGACACTAGTGGTAGACAGACATTGATAAAATCGTCAATTTTTATTTTGTTATGGGTGAAAACAGCTTTCTTTTATTTTTGTTCAAATTTCTGCTTCAAAGTGTTTCTGCCTCTTCTGTTCAGTATAATAAAATTTACAACATCCTTTCTCAAGAAAAAATGACCTTCATTTTCAGATGTGTAAATCAAAAATCATTTTTTTTAAGATAGCTAAATTAAGTTAAAGTTAGCTAAGTAATTGATACCATTATAAAACGTTTGATTTTTGCTTTAACTTCAGTTGATATTGCTTAGATTTACTTTTCTAATGTAGGAAATATTTACATGCTTGCAGGAAAATTAGTTGAAAAAGACACAGAAATGGGGAAAAAATTATTTGAATTGGAAAAAGATATTCATCCAGTTTTTATAGAAGAACTCAAAATTTTTAATTTTTAGGTTATTTTACTATATTAAATGAATAAACTTTATAACATTATAAACGCCTTTATAACAAGAGACATTTTCAATAGTAACAAATAATGGAAACATTCATTTATATTTATACAATTTTTATGAAATCATTTTGCCTCTCGAATGATTTAGGACTTAATGAATATACGACAGAGTCATATATTAATTATTGACTAAGACAAGAGCAGAAAGATGTCATCACCAGAGAAATATGTCATCATTTAGAAAATTATGTATGCGTTTATTACTTAATATATGAATGAATGAATAAATTTACGAAGCATATAAGTAATTTTACTAAACTTGAAGGCGTATGTGATACAAGTTCTTTTATAACCTAATTTACAAAAAATAAAATGTACTTGCTATGATTCATTTCTATAAAACATTTATTTCGTAAACAAATATTTAGCTCATTCTCGATATTCGGCTTTTGGAAGCTAATAAACTTGTGAATAAAATGCTTAATTTTGAGACAAAATATTTGGAGGAAAAAATACATTTCTTGAACTGGTTTTTCACTAAAAACTAAGATCGCACGTTGGGGAACATCATCCAATCAGAATCATTTTATCCTGCCCGGCTCAGACTTCTGATTGAGTTAAGCTCTGCGATCTTAGCATCGTGCAATTAGTATATTAGTATCTGGCAGGAATCCAGCTTTCAGCTTCATCACACTAAGCCAGGGATGCATAGACTTCCGAAGACTGATGGCCGCTTTTATTGGATGTATATGACTGGAAGTCTGGCCTCACACACACACACACAGAGAAAGATCCGAACGTTATTTATTAATCCATTTCATGTATCATACGTCAAACTATCAATGTGATATAATATTGAATACATATAAAAGAAGGACATTGCATATATATACATCACTTTATATATATATAAATGAACCAAATAGGTTTGCACATTTTAATACATTATCTGACAATGAATGTTCAGCTCTGCGATCTTAGCATCGTGCAATTAGTATATTAGTATCTGGCAGGAATCCAGCTTTCAGCTTCATCACACTAAGCCAGGGATGCATAGACTTCCGAAGACTGATGGCCGCTTTTATTGGATGTATATGACTGGAAGTCTGGCCTCACACACACACACACACAGAGAAAGATCCGAACGTTATTTATTAATCCATTTCATGTATCATACGTCAAACTATCAATGTGATATAATATTGAATACATATAAAAGAAGGACATTGCATATATATACATCACTTTATATATATATAAATGAACCAAATAGGTTTGCACATTTTAATACATTATCTGACAATGAATGTTCAGCTCTGCGATCTTAGCATCGTGCAATTAGTATATTAGTATCTGGCAGGAATCCAGCTTTCAGCTTCATCACACTAAGCCAGGGATGCATAGACTTCCGAAGACTGATGGCCGCTTTTATTGGATGTATATGACTGGAAGTCTGGCTCACACACACACACACAGAAAGATCTGAACGTTATTTATTAATCCATTTCATGTATCATACGTCAAACTATCAATGTGATATAATATTGAATACATATAAAAGAAGGACATTGCATATATATACATCACTTTATATATATATAAATGAACCAAATAGGTTTGCACATTTTAATACATTATCTGACAATGAATGTTCAGCGTAATTTTAAAATCGGACACTCTTTTGGCTACCCATATAAGATTTAATAAATATTTGCAATAAATTTGTACCTATAGTTGAGACTTGATAGCCAACAGAATGGAGACTTATATGATGATAAGAAACAAATAAAGAAAAATAGAACGTTGAGCGGATCTGTTATTTAAGCTAACGTGTTATCGATGTTCATATCCCTAGCTGTACAATGTATTAAAAGTAAAAACTTTTTAATGTTTAAATATTAAATTTTTAAAGGTGGTTCCTTTTCCATATTTTTATCTTTTATTAAAATTTGAAATTTTTATTTTTTATACAACGTGATCTATGGTATTATTTTAAATTGTTGGATTTTTAGTCATAGTTCTAATAAACGATAGAATATTGTATTTAAAATGTACCAATGGATATTTTCAACTAGAATTTTATAAACATTTAATTTTTCAAACATTGAATAAACTAATATTTTATTAATGAACAAATTAACTGTTATTAAATGAATAAATTAACTATTTTATTTTTTTCCCAGGTCATCTTCGCTCTTCTAAGGTTAATGCAACCCTCTTCTACCACAATTGGAAAATTCTGGGAGTGCATGTTATACCCAGTACGCAAATAACAGCTGTTTCGCTTCAGGTATTTTTGATTCATTAATAACAATTATTCTGCACTAATATTTTCATATATATAAAATATATAAAATTTATTTTTAATCCCAATTTTTCTTTAAACTTCGAGTACACTTTAATACAAAATCAGCATTAATTGCAAATATACGTATTTCAAACATTTGATATCGGAAATGAATAATACACTACTGGCCATTAAAATTGCTACATCAAGAAGGCGACATGCTACAGACGTGAAATTTAAACGACAGGAAGAAGGTGCTGATATACAAAGGATTAGCTTTTCAGCGCATTCAGACAAAAGCAGGCGCCGGTAGCGACACCTACAATGTGTTTAAATGAGGAAATTGTTCAGCCGGTTTCTCATACACAAATCGCATTTGAACGTTGATGCATGGTGAAAAATTGTTATTGTACTAACCTTCCTTAATAAAGGAACATGTTCGGCTGTTGCCCTGGCCTACACGTTCACCAGATCTCTCGCCAATATAAAACATCTGTTCCATGGTTGCCCAGCGACTGGAACGCCATCCGCCAGTCTCTACGGATGATGAGCTGTGGCACCGTATTGAAGCTGCATGGGCATCTGTACCTGTACATGCCATCCAATCTCTGTTTAACTCAATGTCCAGGAGTATAAATGCTGTTATTACTGCCGGAGGTGGTTGTTCTGGGTACTGATTTCTCAGGATCTATGCATCCAAATTTTTTGAAAATTTAATCACTTGTTATTTGTAGTATAATTTTATTTGTCCAATAAATATCATTTTGTTATCTGCATTTCTTCCAGGTGTAGCAATTTTAATGGTGTGAGTGAATGGTCTTCGAGTGCACTATAATACAAGATCTAACAGTCATGGCAAAAATAGCATATGTGTTTCAAACATTTGATATCGGAAAAAGAATGATATTTAGAATAGAATAGAATTTAGAAATTATCTTAAATGAGTGCTCATAATTTGTTAACTGAAGATTTCTTCATGATTAGATTCTAACGCATTTACACCTAGTGTTATGGCTTTAAATTTTATGCGAAGAAGAAATTATGCCAAAATATCTAATATAAAGACAGACTTAATTATATTTTTTTTAAAGTCCAGAGTTTTTATGTCCAGTGCATGACATTCCTTTTATTTATTCAGTAGGAACTAATTCATTAAATGTTTTCAATAATAAACATGTATTTAATTTTAATATTTTAAATGTTTTGCGACAAATTATAAAAACATTTAAAGTAAAAACAAATACACTTGAATCCATACTTATCGTAAATAGGCCCCTTTTTTGTTGGATAATTTAAAAAGAAAAGAAAAAAAAAAATGCATTACATTTTTAAATGTTTTAGTTATCACTTTTATTTTTTATTTGATAACAGAAGGAAAAAATTGGCATACAATTATTTTTGTTAATGTAAAAACTTGAATAATTAATCTGTTTGAAGAAAAAAGAAACCTATTTTTCAGTAAAAAGAAAAGAAATATGATTGAATTTCAAATCAAATCACAGATATTGCTGAATTTTTAAAATCAAAACTTTATTTTGAAAAAAAAACCTTTCAGCTAATTAAAAGAGCTAAGTTAAGTAGTTCAAAGATAAAGTTGGATTACCAGAAAAAGGCTGGAAAATTTGCTTCGAAACTAAAAAGTCAATTAATTACATAATGGACAATATTATAAGCATTTTATGTTATCAAAATCTATTTTATGAAGACATTTAGATGTATGTTAATATAAACTTGATTGTTTTAAGTGTTTTTTTTTTTACTTTTCACAAATAAAAAGAGATTTAATTTTAATGACTCTGATATATTTATGAAAGTAATCCTAATTTTTTTCATTGCGTCCATAAAAAATATGTTATGGATTTTGGTAAAAATAGTTCAATTAAGGTTTTAGGAATCACAAGAATAATTTTCTTTTATTAGATAAATCTGGTACTCCACATGAACTTGAAATTATGTGAGGAAAATAAGGACCTACTACTTGATTCATTTAAGCTTTTATTAACATCAATTACATTAGAATTAATTTAATTTTAATATTTTCTTATAGAAAATAATATTGACCACCGAAATGATATTTCCTCTATAAAATGGTCTAAAAGTTTATAACTATTTTTTAGTTATTTACAAAGACTTTATTATTAGTTGAAAACATTTTATTACGAGATCTCTTTTTATTGGTGCAGCTGTCAGATTAAAATTATTTTATCTCGTTAATTATTAATAAAAGTTATAAATATTGGAAACCAAAAACTGTTTATTTTACTGTGTATAAACATTAGTTTCTTGGTATTTTTGTTAGTAAAACAAAGAGAATCTAGCTATTATTGATACTAGGTGCGCAACTAAGTTTCTGGGGATTTTTATCAATAAAAAATAGTAAATTTCAACAGAAATACAAAAAAAAATTTTTATTCAAAGTATCTACCCTCATTAGCTACACATTTTTGCCATATCTCTGGCAATACATGAATACTGCGACGATAAAACGATGGGTCTTTGGACCGAAACCATTCATCCAACCAATTTTGCAATTCTTCATAATTGGCCAGGTGTAGCCCAGCCAAGCCATGGGCCATCGTCTGGAACAAATGATAATCAAAAGACGCCAGCTGGCAAATACGGTGGGTGCAGTTGCATATCCCATTCAGTGTTTTGATGGTGTCAATTGCGATGGCACGGGGCGTTGTCTTATTGCAATACTCGTCCCATTTTGGCCGTTTTTCAAGCAATGCATGGTTCAAATTGATTAGTTGTTGTTGGTAACGATGTCCGTTGGCAGTTTCACTCAGTTTTATTCTCTCATAGTACACGAGAGCGCCTTGTCCTCAGTGTCGAAATCGTCAATTTTGAAGCTTTCAAACCAATCTTCACAGGTAGTTCTTGACGGTGCATTTTCACTGTAGGCTTCCTCAAGCAAACGATTTGCTTCAGCTGTACTTTTTTTTTAAAGTTAAAATAGAAAAGCAAAGCTTCTTGCAAATGAAGTTATTTATTTGGTACAAAAGTCGTCATGTTAGTTGTTAAAAAATACTTTTTTTTTTGTTGTCAATGTGTCGGAATTGCGACATTAATGTTAACAGATATCTAACTTATAAAAAACAAACACAACTTCTGACATATATGTCCGATACATTTGGCTTTAGCTCCATCCATATATGTAACCCGGAAACATAGTTGCGCACCTAGTATTTATACAAAAGTTGAGAAAGTTGTGCAATTTTACAATGATTTTAATTAAATTTTATTAAAATAGTGGGAACATAACTATACGTAAAAAATTCTGGAAAGTTTATGCATTTCAGAATTTTAAATGACCTAGCACTACTTTCGCTTATATGACCTATTTTTGAAATGCATTGAATAAATTGGTGGATTAAAATAGAACATGTAAATTATATTTTAATTAAAATAGATTAACCTTTTTCTGTTTATTTCCTAATTAAGAGTCCTGACTGGTTAAAAAAAAAAAAACTTTCTGAGTTGAACATTTGATTCTGCGGCACATCGCAGAATTAATTATTTCGAATGATAATGCATATTAAAAACATAGCACATAAAGGACTCAATTCTGAGTGAAAGGGCTGTTTTAACAATATATTAAAATATGAATGTCGGTTGTGGATTTCGAATATCATAGTGTTTGACATAAAATATTATATAAATATGTTGACCTTGTATTTTTAAAGGGTGTGGCTAGAACAGATTTTCGCGAATTTATTTTTAGTGCTTTTATAAATAACCAATTTTTTTCTGAAACTCGTTTCTTTAACTACTACTGTGTGTATTTGATTTTTACATAAATACGTATATCAATTTGATGGAAATTTAAATATGCATATTTACTATTTTCTTCTCTTCTTGAGTTTGGATTTGAAAAATGTTTAATGTAAAAATATTAAATTCCATTTACTTTATTTCTTAATTATTGGTATTTTAATGTTCAGAAAATTTCAATTTTTTATGAGAAAAGAAAAGATGAAATTTTTCATTTTAAAACTAAAAGTTTTTCCACTTAAGAACACTTTAAAACTACTGTATCAATTGTTTTATAAAAAATATATTCTTTGATCAACAGTCTTCAAACTTTGTCACGAAATAAAAACCTTATTTGCCACGTTAGTAAAAACCTTATTTTTCATTGTCACTAAATTTTTCATGGCCCAGATTACACCATTACAATTAAAGTTATTGTATGATGCATGGAGCCGTAGAGATACTTGGTAAAGGAGTTATTTTTTCACAATTTTCGCCATGTGTTTTGGATCGTTGTCAAGCTGAATTATCCATGGTCTTCCAAACTCTCAGCAGTGGCCTACATAATATCTTCAAGTATTTGAGCCTATCGTGATTTCAATGAAGATTATTATGAACACTAGCAGCCAACATTGACCTCAAACCATGACTTCTCATTGTATTGGTGCTTCTGTGAGGCAACTGTCGAATGAAAGGAATACTGTTTACGATCTATTGATGCAGCGTGATCTACTGGACTTGGTTTAGGATTCTAAATCAAGGGGATAAGCAACACCACCACCATGACTTCTTCTAATATGTTTCACTGTTGGAACGGCCATTACTTCAGAAAACATCATAGTTAACCCATCTTTAAAAAGGACATTTTTCATAATTTAAAATCCTTATGGATATATTCATTAGCAAATTTTGGGTTTTTTCTTCGATTTTCTCTGGATATGAATGGTTTTCAGTGAGGAATTCAGCTATGATATTCTTTAGATTGAAGGATTCTTTGACCGGTTTTCACATTAAAACTCTTATGAGTTGTCACCTCGATATATTCTGTTAATTGAAGAGAGGACAATTTCGTATTTAACCTCCTTTCCTTATCATTGCTCGAGCATCTCGGTCATTCGAAATCCGTTACTGCTGCTACGAGGTTTGTTAAAAATATGTTCAGTCGTTTCGTAATTCCTTATAATAGTTTGTACAGTACGTCGATTTTCCCTAATAAGTTTTTGCAATTTCAGAGTAAAAATTATTTTTTCTTAACTTGATTATCAAATTCGAACATCAATATCAATTTCCTGTTTTAGATGCGGTCTGATGGCAAATTGGCTAGAGCTCTGGCCATTGATACCACGGGTTTCAGATTAGAATCCTGGCAGTGGCATGGATGTTTTGATAGTGGTTCGGAATCCACGTTAAACTGCAGGTCCTGGTCTAATTAGCCTATAGTGTGCAAAAAATAATGACCTGCGACAAACCAACAAACCAATCCAAATCCTATCTTAGAACCATTTTAATTGGAACAGTAACAATATAAATTGCTTAAAGCATACTCAAGTTTATTTTTAATAATGTGTAATATTTTTCATTCCTGCTTAAATAAGTGTGAAAACATGTGAGGTTCTACAAAAGCACTTCCTGCGTGTTGATTTTAGTGACAGTTTTACAGTTTTTTACATATTCCGTATAGGTAATTTGGTTTTTATTACTTACTTTTATAAAATACTGTTTAACTTATAAAATGTAATGTTGACGTAAGTTTAATTTTTTTAAATATTTAAAAATCGTTTATTAATATTTTAAATCTCGTATTTTAATAGGTATATGTTGTCTTTTATGATTAACTGTATATACTAGTTATTTATTTGTATAAGTGACGCATGAATATCTCCAAATCATTGAAATAAACTAAACTTATTGAAATAGTTCGGAATGGGTCAGTTCTTGCGAAGTACAGAGTGATTAAAATCTGAAGTTCTTCAGTTTGATTACATTTTCTCTATGATTTAGAAAAAATTTAATTAAAAAATATGCTTTCTTTTTTAAATTATGAATTCAGTGTCGATTTCGCATATTGGCATGACCAGCATAATTCTTCCTAGAATGAACGATTTGTATGGTAATTGTTTTTTTAATGGTGTAGAATTTTTTTTTTAGAATGCTGTTTTATATGAGTTACACTTCAGCAGTTTTTTAAAATGCAAACACACGGACATTCAGCGTTAAGATATATGTGTAATAGATATTATCATACATATTAAACAATTCATTTGATTAGATTAGATTAAAATAACTGACACTGACACCTCCTTATAATGATATATTTCATTGACGGCTGTTTGAAATACCGAATATTATCTAAAAAATAAATATCTATAAAATACGTGCGCCGAATTTAAAAACTCAGATATTATGCAACACAGCAGCATCTTTTGGACATAAAAATTGTGATATTATGTTTTTCTATTGAAATTCCCAGACTTAAAGGTAATAACATAAAAATATTTCCGAGCGAAGTTGGTAAAAAGCTTCAAGAAAATTTTAATTAGATAAACTAAATTAGGAAATTAATTAATTTGAACATTAATCGAGGACACTTTCAAACAACCTTGGTAAATCTGTTTTTCTCAGGATTGGTTATTAGATAAACTTTTATTGCAACAAAAATGTGAAGGATAAATGATGATAAAGTAAAAAATAAAGATATGATAAATAAAAAAAAAAAAACTCTCGTTTGTGAAAATTGCAACACCATGAAGGACTTACGCGAGTGAGCTGAAATTTTCAGGAAATGCAAATTAGCGCATGATATGCAAATGATTAGAATTTCAAATCCGTAGCGCCTGCGTATGCTGAGCAGCGCCCTCTGAACGGCGGATGGATCCGAATAAATAGACGGCTGTAGCGAGGCGTGTATGGTTATCGGTGGTTATCAGCTAGTGGTAAACGTTAGTTCAATCGTTACTTATGCCTCTTCGACGAAAGAGAGCGAGATTTGAACAACTTACAGAGTTTGAACGGGGGTGAATCATCGGCCTTCGTGAAGCTGGATTGTCTTATCGTGCAGTAGCCTCTCGTGTGCAGCATAACAGCAGCACAGTGATGCGTCTTTGGAAGCAGTGGACGGACGAGTGTCGGACAACTCGGAAATCCGGGAGTGGACCCGGAAATGTGACGTCAGCTCGCGATGATAGACACCTGGTCCGCATGGCGCTGACGGACCGTACAGCTTCCTCTAGACAATTGGCAGCACAGTGGTCAATAGCTACAGGTGTTTTATTGTGTGCTTCATCAATTCGTAGACGTCTGCTGCAGCGTGGACTGCGCGCAAGGACTCCTTTATACAGGATCCCTCTCACGCTAAACCATCGCCGCCTGAGGCTACAATGGGCCGCTCAGCATAGAGACTGGCGTGCTGATTGGCAGCATGTCGTGTTTTCTGACGAATCCCGCTTTAATTTGTGGTACCATGATGGCCGCATTCGTGCCTGACGCTATGCCGGTGAACGCCACCTTCCGGAGTGCATTATCGAACGCCACAGTGGACGAACACCCGGAGTTATGGTCTGGGGTGCCATAGCATATCATGGACGATCTCAATTGCTAAGAATTGTGGGCAATCTGAACAGCAACCGGTACATCAGTGAAGTTCTACAGCCCCAAGCTGTTTCCTTCCTTCAAATTTTGCCAGGCGCTGTATTTCAACAGGACAATGCCCGCCCTCATATCGCTAGGACTGTTCAATCCTTCTCTGCAACGTGGCAGGTACAGCTTCTTCCTTGGCCTGCGTATTCCCCGGATATGTCGCCGATTGAACATGTGTGGGATTTCGTTGGTCGGCGTCTCGCTCGTGATCCTCGTCCTGTTGCTTCCGCAGACGAACTTTGGGTGCGCATACAAACAATATGGAATGCTCTTCCTCAGGCAGACATTCAAAATTTGTTTGACTCCATGCCACGTCGTGTAGCAGCACTTATTGCTGCGCGTGGTGGATACACAAAAATACTGATTCCGATCTCTTGTTATTGTTTGTTTGCTTTGAACATTTAATCATTTATTTGTACCACTACCACTCAACTGTGTATTAAATTTCATTCAATTATGACGATTCCTTCATGGTGTTGCAATTTTCACAAACATGAGTATATATATGATGAAGTAAAAAAATAAATGATGATGATAAAGTAAATGATTGATAAAGTAATTGATGATAAAGTAAAATAAGGTTTTTTTTATTAAAATTAAAAACCACAATAAAAGTGTCTTGTTAGATATTTTCTTATTAGAAAAAATGCCCTTCTTCTTCATTGACGCAACAGCCACATCAATAGGGCCAAAGAAGTCTGCCTACTGGCAGATAGAAAAAATGCTCTGCATCCCAAAATTGATTATTGATGACAGCATACTTTAAACTTGGGGACCTGATGACCGAGTGGCTAGTGCTCTGACTCTGGCCATGGTTGTTTGTAGTGGTTCGAATCCACTTTAAGCCGTAGTTCCTGGTCTCATATGACCTTAGAGCGTCACAGAGCCCAATCAGACTTCTTCTCACCCACATTATTCCCAAACTGTAAAGGGGCAACTCAGCTCTAGGCACAGTGATGTGGTGTGGTGTAGTAGTAGTAGCCTACTTCAAACCACATTTTTATCAAAAGATGATTACTACAATAAAAAACTCAGCTACAGAAAATATTCAGATTTTTACTGTTTTTTCTAAGTATTTGATGTTTTACTGTTTTTTAATTTAATGTAGAATTTTATTAAAATAAAAGGAGAACAAAAAACTTAAATAGTTCCTTTGAAATCATTTTTTAAAATGTTCTTTTAAGATGATTTATTAAATACTTTCTTGTCAGTTATGTTCGTGAAATCTTTTAAACATGGGCCTGGTACTAACTATAATACTATATTATTAACTATATTACCTTCAAAGAAGGCTTATTACTATAAAATGTAACACATTTCTTGCTGGAGTTTAATTTCATTCGCATCACTTTCTATAGATATAATTTTATTTATTAATGTGTTTAATTGATTCTTATTGTAAGAAATTTCTTTTTTATCAATGATAAGCATTCATCATTGAATACCATAGAGAATATTTTAATTATAACGTAAAACGACAAAAATAATACTCAATACAATTTTGGTAAATTTCTGGTTGGTGAGTGGCATCTAAGTTGATGTATGGTGTGTGGTATCTAAGTTGATGTATGGTGTGTGGTATCTAAGTTGATGTATGGTGTGTGGTACCGAAGTTGATGTATTGTGTGTGGCTGGTATATGGAATTATAACGTTATGGGACAGTATTTGTTAGTTATAATAAAATTCTTCACCAATTATTTTCCCATTTAATGATAACGAAAGTATTTACCTCAAAACGATTCCATAATTCTTAATTAAATTTTTTTAAGGATCTTCAGTGGATTATTTCATAAATCAACACAATAGGATTTAAATTTGCATAAAAAGCCTTTTTATTTCAGAAAAAAAAGTGTAACAATTTACATAAAAAATTGTGCTTTTTATTTCAGGTGACTCACGTGTTAATTTGATTATGCCTCTGATGGCGTTACACACTCTTTGGCTTCGAGAACATAATCGCCTTGCAGATGTGCTGCATTCCATAAATCCTACGTGGGATGACGAACAACTGTTCCAAGAAAGTAGAAGGATTTTGATAGCTGAATTGCAACATATTACCTATAGGGAATTTTTGCCTCTTATATTTGGTAAGATTTTAAACGTAATTTATAATATTATGAATGTGATGACACCCAAAAACTCCTACTATCGTGCCCAAAATTTAAAACCAATTTTCAATTTAAATTTCGGGCATATGGAATTTAAATTTTTTTTCTGTTTTAGGTTGATGGCACTGTCCTTGACATCTGTGGGAAATTTCACGTCAAAATATTCATTAGTGTTTGAGTTATACTTGGCTTTGTGAGACGCTAAAAGTGATTTCGGCGATTTTTGAAATGTCTGAATTAATTGAGCAAAGAACTTGCATTAAATTTTGTTTGCGGAATGAATATATTCGTGTGCGGAAACGTATAGAATGTTGCAGAAGGCATTCGGTGAGCAAACTATATCGGAAAGAAATGTTTACAAGTGGTTTAAACAAAAAAAATTGGAAAAAACGTTGGCATAAGTGCATTATGTCCGGAGAGGATTACTTTGAAGGCGATAAAATAAATTTGGAAGAAAAAATAAAAGAGTTTTTCAAAAAAATAAAAATTGGTTTTACTTTTTTGGTGCACTTTGAGATATTTCAAAATTCGAATAGTAATCAAAAGTACCGATTTGTATTTTCCGCACTTATCTTATTATACTGAAGTTTAACTTCATATATTTGCCCTTTGTTTACCTCTCAATTGTCCTGCTAATAATGAACCAGACATAAATGATTTTTTTTTAAATTCCAATGCGTATAATGCGAAATTTCTGAAATATAAACATCGAAGAGAGTTTGAATGTATTCCGGATTTCACTTAAGAATTTCTTACGATACAATTAGTTATATGGCGAATACTATGCTAATTTTACTTAACTTAAGCTCTATTTATTTTTCTTGTTATTGAGGTATTTTTTTATCTGTGTTAGATCATTGTGTTACGGAAAACTATATAATTTTCTTTATGTACCAATATTATTTCCATTATGGTTACTGCAGTTAGTTATCAAAAATAATATATTATACTGGAACCTCCAACAATATGAATTGTTTTCTTTAATTATATATTTGTATACCTTTAACTTTTACATTTTGTAGTTTTACTTGCTATAATAATATTAATGAAGATATTTTCCTTCATACAAACATGCAATATTAATTCTTTTTCCAAATTATCTCATTTGTTTGCTTATTTCGTACATTTTAAATGTGAATTGAATAAACTGAGATGAATGTACATGATGTGTGAAACTAAAATTCCTCAAACAATTTTTAGTTTGTTATTTAAGTTATCTTAAATCTGACCGGTGCATAGATAAAGCTGTGCTAACTGTTTATCAATAGTTTTAAATATTGAAGTCAATTTAATAAGCCAATTGAAAAGTACTTGAATCCTCGTTGCACAAAATATTGCATAATATACCAAATCTAAACTGCAATAGAATAATTTATCTGAAAGCATATTTTAT
Source organism: Caerostris extrusa (assembly GCA_021605095.1). Classification (NCBI taxonomy): domain Eukaryota; kingdom Metazoa; phylum Arthropoda; class Arachnida; order Araneae; family Araneidae; genus Caerostris; species Caerostris extrusa. The sequence continues at coordinate 37,438 of BPLR01019051.1, read as the reverse complement.
TTAAAAAAATTTGACTAGCTGCTATTTTTAGGTGATGAGTTGATGAAACAATATGGTTTGCATATTGACGAAACTAGGAGATATGATGGCTATGATGAAATGATAAATCCAGGAATACATAATAGTTTCGCTGCAGCAGCTTTCAGATTCGGACATGCTTTAGTAAGAGTAAGTATTTGTATTAAATGCTACGGCATTTTTGCTTGTTTGTCATCATGGATATATTAGTTTGTATATTTTTACTTATTTTTTTTTTACTAACAAGTATCCTTGTGTGGACCAGAGACAGTATTTTTACATTATTTATTTATAAATTCTTTTATTTGTTTTATATCAAGATGTCTATCAATATATTTTTATTTCAATGGCAATTCAAGTACAAGTAACAATAATAATTAAGGCAAATAAATTACAAAAGAATAAACAGCCGAAAAAATACAAAGAGTTTTCCGAGTAAGCCTTAAGAGTTTTCTTGCACGCAATAAAGCGCTGTCTCCAAGTCGCCGTCAAGTACCGCACATCGTTGGAGGTGGTTTCTGTTCATTGATCTGCTGAATCGCAAAGGGGGCTGACTTTTTGTTTAATTTAATATAAAGAATGGGAAGAGTTTTAATTTTAAGTTACATTTTTATGGAACGAAATAAATTTTTATTTGCTTATATCTATAGATTGTGGCTTATTTTACAACTGGAAAAATACATGAACAAAAATTAAAAGTTTAGTAAACTTTAAAAATTGTGATTTTAAACAATCTATACTTTGCTCCATTAGATATAACATGTGGAGTCTATTAGAACTGGGGGCAGGGATAGTTGGCCATGGTAAATTTTTAATAAAGTACAATTGCTAAAAATATTCATATTCAATAATAATGAAACGTCTAATAAGTTTATTTATTAAAAATGTATTATTTTATATATAATTTTTTCTGTACATCAGTTAATGTCTTGTTCCATTTACTTAAAAACAGTTAGTAATATATATATATATATATATATATATGACAAGTGTACTTATTGTTGTGCCATAGCTTAGAAAATAAATTATTTAATTAAAATTCATTTATTCTTTGCTTAAAATGTTTTGCAAATTATTTTCAGAATTCTGTGGAACTAAGAGATGGAAATTATAAATTAATTGATAATATCCTCTTGCGGGAAACTTATTTGAATCCCAACGTTCTTTATGATAGAGGCTTTGATTATGTTATTCGTGGAATGGTTGGTCAAAAGCCCAGCAAGTGCATCGTTACACTACTGAAGAGGTAATGCATAAAATAACTAAGCAATTCCTTTAATTTTTATATACAGTTACTTTATCTTTAATGTTATTCCTATATATGTGTACCGTAATATAATTACTTTTAAAAATCCAAATTATTAAAAATATAATTTCGATAGTATGGGTTTTAATTAGACCAATGTTAACTTGCACCCCCAACATAAATACGTAAAATTTCTTAAAATATTAAAAATTTTATTACATTTTTAAATCATATTTTTGTAATTTGAATTACACGAAAAACTGTAAATAATAAAATTTTTATTTCAATTCCTACTATTAGTTCACAATCTCCCTATATACATTTATATATCTTGTTCAAATTTTCAATCGTGAATAAAATACTTTTATTCATCCACCAAGTTCAAATACATTTTTTAAACTTGAAGTGGATGACACTTGATGTTAATACAGTTTTTCAAATATTAATTCATTCATTGAAATTTAATTAATTAATTTTAGTTTTATATGGGAGAAAAAAATGTCCCTTATATAAAATATTTAGCAGGATATACATTTAGGAATAAATACCGTCAGTGGCGAAGCGTGTAGATCGCTGGAAAAAAATTTCTTTTCAGATTCTTTTTTTCATTCTGGGTTCTAGTCTGAGTCAAGGAGGGAACAAAAGGAAAATGAAATATGTGATAAATTAGTGAGAGAGATGGAAAGTGTATGTGATGTGAGAGAGAGAGAATTTTTTCTAACTTAAAAAACATGAAGGAAAATTATTTATAAAGGACTTTCTGCAATATAGTGGAAAAAAAAAGTAGGAATTGACTTAAATTTTTTTTTTTATATTACTTGTTTTATTAAAATGTCCTATTTTATTGTTAAAAATAATTCTTAATTAGGTGATCAAAGATTATTGTTCTATGGTATTTTTGGTTGTTTAATGTGGTGGATATATTAGATTGTACTTAGATTACTCTTTTTTATAAAATTTTTTAAATTAACATACTTTGTGTGTGATTGAGACTATATTTTCACTCCGCATGCTGCCGACGGAAGATAAAAAGTTGGACATTCTGGATCTAAACTGTCACAAAATAACCACTGAAGAATATTGGAACGCCTTTATTTCTAAATCCTTCCTCAATTATCTCAGAAAAATATGGATTTTGTTGAAATTACTTTAAGATAAATAATAATATTAAGATAAAACGGGTTTCTTGTTTATTTTTGAGAATAATTAATGCTTTCAAATATAGTTAGACTGCCTTCTCAGAAAAGGCCGGTTTGCTTAAAACTGTTAAGCAGTTATATTGTTCTATATTTTTGTTGTTGTTATGTTGCTATGAGAGCTATGTTGTTATACATTTCCCCTATTCAATCTGCAACAAAGCTTCAAAGATTTCATACTATCTCAATTTAGATTTGATATATATACTATGAAAGAAATTTTTGTCCATAAGAAATTTCTCAAGATGTTTCAAGAAAAGAGACAAAAACTTAGTTTAAGTTATAGGGAAAAAGGTAAATAGTTTTGCTGCTCAAAAGTCAAAAACATTTTTATTGAAGAGACAAATTGCATAACTTTCTATACATAAAAATTAATACTAAAAGTATATATATATATATATATATATATATATATATATATAGTATTAGAATTACACTGATGTAATTTATCTTTAAATTTAAAATTTTAGATGAAGTATTTGATTTTTTTTAAATTTACAGATACGGGGTCGGTTAATGCAGCGTTTCAATCAAAACCATGGTTATGATTTGACTGCTATATCTGTTTTGAGAGGCAGGGATCATGGTATACCATCCTACTTAAAATGGAGAGAATTTTGTAAACTTCCAGTTGCAAATTCTTGGAAAGAGTTAAAACAATATATGAAGAAAGACTACGTTAAAACCTTTAGTGATATATACGAGTAAGTAAGTTTTCAAAAGTATGCATTTGTTGAAAAACATTGCTCAGTGAAAATAATTTAATTATCAAAGTGAAATATTTTAAATTCAAGATATGCAGTGCCATATTTAGAATTATTAAATGCAATATCTTTTTTGAAAAGATCTAGTGCAAATATAACCTAAAGATCCTTTGTATGTAGATATTTTCTACTATCTTTAAAGTAATAATTTATACCGTTAAAATAGGACAATATTAAAAAAAGTTGTTTCATAATATGGGCTCACTTTTACCTTTTTTTTACATACCTAATCCAAAAATGACCATAAAGTTATCACATGATGTACTGTTTTTGCACAAAAGCATGCATATACATAAGACATTTTCAAGAAGACATCAAGTAAATAATTTGCTTAAATCAAAGATTCTTATGAGTATTTAACATTTATAGCAATGCCTTTCTGACCTGGGAAATTACAAATGATCTGATCAAAGATGTAGATATTTTCTAGATGGGGCTGCTGTGAACTGCTAGACTGGTTTATGAGTTATTTTCTACGTCATTCTGTTCCCGTCGTGCTTTTTCGTTTGCGTTTGAGTTGTGGTCAATAAAATGACGAGCCGTGGTTGCCTTTACAATCCTGGTAGCTTTTGGTATATTTGTGGGAAGTTTGTTACCACACCAAAGTAATAAGGAAAAAAAGGTGCACTTTGCCTTCTTCGGGGTAAAGTCTGGAGTCCCCTTCGGACAAAAGTCTTGGACGCCACACCAGGTATATTATATTTGTTTAGAAAATTTAAGAAAGTTGTCACAAGGGAAAAAAAAAATCTTTCATATGTTCCTATGATATAGAGCATCCTATGGTATGCACTGCATATAAAATTGGGTCTCCAGAAACAATTTTAAAAAAAAAAAAAAAACTTAGTATCTTCTTTTTTAAAAAAATTTTTTAGTATCTTTGCAAAAACTCTCCCATTTGTCAGAAGCAATTTAGAATAAGATGTCTTTGTTGACTCTTGCATAAAAAAATTATACAAGGCTATGAAACGGCTAATGAAAACACTGATTCATCTTCGAATCAAAAGGAACACAATTTTTGGTGCCGAGCAGAAATATCCGACATCTTCTTCAACATGTGTTCCGATCTTCATCGTTTAAAATTGTAAAAAATGGATGCTGAATCTACATTTAAAGAAATTTTCTTAAATTCCTTGGAAACCAGGAAGGGCCTAATTATGAAAATGTAATTTAAAATATACCTATAGAATTCGAAGAACTTGTCTGACGATTTCTTTTACATTCACGCTTTGATTTTTTTCTCTGAAAAGCATAGATCAAGGAATGGAGAACAATGTGAGCTTTTCCACCAATTTTTTAAATGGAAAAAACGCAAAAAATTCGCATAAATGATGAAATTATCAATTTAAACATTTACTATTTTTGAAGTGTCTAGAAAAGAGGAAGAAAATTTTTCGAGTAAGAAATATATTTCCAGGGTATTGATATTCCAAATATTATTTGATACACTGTATCATTTGACATACATCATTTGACACACGGTACACACAATATTGAATTTAAAATAATGACGAATTTGTGGAATTCAACTGTTTTCAGTCTCAAAGATATATGACATTAAATATTTAACGTTTCTGTCATTCAGAACGACCCTAAGACGATACGATTTATGACTGTGAGAATTAATATTTACTAAGATTTTTAAAAAAATAAAGAAATATTAAATTTTATTATAATGCATTGATTCTGTTTTTAAACTATTTATCTCAATTCGTCTATATAGGAAAAAAATCCCATGAAACTCATATCTTGCTATAACAACCTTTTATTGTTGCATCTCATTTCTTATACTCTTGATTAAAGAAATCCTTGCATAACTGAAGGACTAATGCATTAATATCGGTTTCAGTTTATTTTAATGTTTTATTTTTAATGGGTATGTTTCGCCCTGGTTAATTAGTTTAAAAAATGTTAAGAATAGAAAAATGAATAATAATTTAATGTCCTTTTCCCGCCTTCTAGTTCTGTAGAGGACATCGATCTTATACCAGGAGGACTTGGAGAGAAACACGTGGAAGGTGCTTTGCTCGGCCCTACGTATATTTGTCTTCTCGGCAAACAATTTTCTGCTTTAAGAAAGGGTGACCGCTTCTGGTTTGAGAACCAAAATCAGCCAGGATCTTTTAACAGAGGTACATATTTTGTTCGTTAAATGAGTACAAATTGTTTTATAGTTTTTTGATGTTGCTCATTTTAAAAGAATGACACAGGTTTATTGCAAAAGACATTGAATTGTCTAATAATTTTTTACTACAAAGAACGATTCCTTGGTCTAAAATCTATTAAACTGGAAATATTTTCTTAATCTACAGGAATTTAAAAGAAGAAAGAAAAAAAAGAATAAAATAATTATTCCAAACTAGATTCAAATACTTTTTTTTACCCTCTCATCACAGTTATTAGGATATTATCTTCCAAATAACAATTCAAAATTTTAATTAGTGTCCTTCAAATTCACCTAAATCAAGAATGTATAGACTTGCAAAAACCAAGTCTCTTCATGTAATTACTGATAATTAGTTAGTTAATTATAATTAATTAATTAGTTATGGCATTGTAATTAATTGATTAGTTATGCCATTATAATTATTTAATTAGTTAAATTATAATTAATTAATGTAATTATTCATCGTGAGTCTCACAGAACCTTCTCCTCCCTCAAAAATTGTCAAACATATACATTAGGGGGATCGTAAATTTTCTTTTTTTTTTCGATATTCTTTTCCCATTAGTGCAGAAAGCCTGTAGAAGAGTTCTAGAAACACATGTACAAAATTCCAGATTAATCAATAAATATCTTCTGATTCTACTTTTCTAAATATGCGAAATCAGCTGAAAATTATGTAAACTTCCAATTTTTAGTGACTTTTTTTAATTTTAGGTTCTTTTTCTACCCGCGAGCTCAAAAAAAGTTGAAAGAATATGTAAGAAACATAAGTTTAGAATCGAGAGTAATCAATAGATATTTTCAGGCTCAACTTTGGAGTGTCTAAATATGCAATATTAGACGAAAATTATGTAAATTTTCACTTTTCAGTATTTTTTTTTTTTTTTAAAGGTTCAGGTTTTCTTTTTACTAGCGCAGGAAAAATCGCAAAAACTTTAGAGTAATCAATAAATATCTGCTGGTTCTACTTTTAAGTCTTAAAATGGACAATAGCAATAGCAAAATGGACAAGTGCTCATTTTTTATTGAGTAAATATTAAAGATGTGAATTGTTCTGTTTTAAACAGACACATTTAATTAATCTTGTAATCAATAGTCATTTCTTTGAATTAAGATAATTTGCAATATAAATAAATGGTACGAGTTTTCATCAAATTAAGTTCCATTCGTCTAAGTGAATTTAATTATTTATGTAAGTGTCATTGCACCAGTTTTCAAGAACATTTGGAAGGTTACCTGTATCACGCAAACAACAATAAATTTCTGTTCATAATTCTAATTAAAATTATTTAGAATTATAAATTTCTGTTTATAATTTTAATTAGAATTATTTAGAACCATCAATTTCTGTTTATAATTCTAAGTAGAATTATTCAGAATTATAAATTTCTGGTTATAATTTTTAATTGGAATAATATTCAGAATAAATTATTAATTAGAATTCCAATTGCAATAATTAAAGTTTTTTAGTATGTTTTAAACTGTTGAAGGGCGTAAAAAATAAAAGTATTCTTCTAATACTTTCATTTTTGAGCCTTACAGTTATTAGATATTAATGATTCCTAATTATGCATGGTTCTATCAATATAGTTATTTTTTTCAGATGAAACTAGAACTGAAAAATCGTTATTCGTGTGTCTCATACCTGTTATCTAAGTGAACATATCATTTTACGAGTGATAATACAACGCATAGCACTTCAATTTCCAATCAGAATTGCATATCCTGTTAGAGCAATAATTTAATCTTTCCGCCGGTCAACTTAAAGATAACAGAGGAGAGCGGACCGACAGTCTTTATGTTAAAATAAAATAAATAAACAACGTTTATCTCACTTCTGAATATGCCGCCTGTAAGTTAAGTATAGAGTACACATTTCGCGATAATATTAATTAGAAACATTGCATGAACTGGAAAGATCTTTGATTCGGTCTTCCTTAGTATCCTTAGTCATCAGTAGTAGCAGAAACTGTATCATTGAATTCAAAATGTACTGATATCACTAATCGTATAGAATTTTTAATTTTAAATTATTTATTCAAGTGACTACTTAACTCTAAAAATAATTATTGTGATGAAAAATATTTTTTTTTAAATCATCAAACAAATCACCAATAATGGTAATTTGTTTTATATAGAAAAGAACATACACAATAAAAATTAAATTTTAAAAACCTTTTTACTGTTTAATATATTTATGCCTCCATAAATATAAAATCTGAATATCTGAATTCATTTTACTGCCTAGTTATTTTTATCTATTTAAAAAGTGAAGATAGAGTTCCTTCTTTTTGAATTCATCTTAATAGATTTATTTAACAAGCTAAATAATTAATTTCATTCCAAGTTACTTAAGTGTTATTAAAAGTTTGAAAACATTTTAATAAAGATTGCATCTTTAGAACCAGAAAAAATTATAAGACATTAATTATAATATGATTTGCATTATTACTACATTAAGATATGATTTACATTATTACTACATTGAGATATGATCTACATTATTACTACATTAAGATGTGATTTAATTTATTACTACGTATGAATTGAATTATTACTACATTATTACTACTTGAATTTTTAATTCCGCAAGTTAATTTTTTCAATTTTCTCTTGCGGAATTCAAATTCAAGTTCATAAGTCAAGTCAAAATTAGTCAAATTCAGTAAACGGAATTTAAAACGTCATTCATATCTAATTAATCATATGAATAAAATGTTTTAAAAAAATGTTGAAAAATTTGTATTACAGTGAAAAATTGTTTATATTTTCAAAGCCTTCCATAGTTTGAAAATTTTTTTTTTTTAAAGTATGACATCCATTCTTTATTAATTCTAAAAGCAAGCCATGAAATTCTTCAATATTGTGAAATCTATAACCTGCAGGCAATGATTTTCACAATATTTTTAAATTTAATTGAAACTGTTATTACAGATTCCCATATTTGATCATTATATTCTTAAATAACATTTCTTTTCATTTACTGTATTAGTGAACCAGTGTAAGTTCTTTCACAAATATATTTATAAAAAAATAATTCTAAATTCTGAATGCTGCCCCTATTGACTGCTGTTTTTACAGATGAAATAAACGATGCTGAAAAATTAATTATTAATGACGAATTTCGATTAAGTGTAAATTTTATTTTATTTGACTTACAATCAAATGCTATTTTAACTGGTTTGTTAATGTAATTTAAAAAAAAATATGTTTATCATTTTTATCTTGAAAGGAGCTTAAGGTTTTTTTTTTTATTGAAACTGGCATTGTTTTAAATCATTGTCTTTGAATTATAAATTTAAATGAAATTCCACTCATTTTATTTAATTTAAAATTTAAATTATCAAATAATCTCTAGAAGTGAAATAATCTCTAGTGAAGATATAAGTACTTTACGCTTCTTAAAACTATTTCAAAATATAAATTTTCTTGTAACATATGACGAAAGTTCATGCAAATTTCTTGAATTTAAGATCTGGATATAAATTTTTCTCGCCTTTCTTCAAAAAGTATTTTAAATTCTTCTGATATTGCGTGATCTGTATTTAATGAGTTCATTTTATGTCATTTTATATCATTACTAGCTATTTACATTGATTATATTTTAAGATAATATAATCTATGTAAATAGCTATATGTTCTTTATATTCTGACCTTCACTTAAATTTTAAAATTCACTATTTTTGGAATTTGATAATATTTCATTAGTAAGAATTTCTACAAGATAAGTTGAGTGGTTAAGATATCTTGCTACCACTAAGTACTACTACAAGGTATATTTAAGCTTTTAGGACAAAACCATATAAAATTTTCCAAATTTCTTGATTTATTTATTTCGTGTAAATTAATGAATATTTTTACTTTAACATAACTGCATTTGCCTTACTATTACCAATAAAGATTAGTTTAATTTTCGGTGCGATCATATGTTATTTCTTATCCACAGCAACATCTAGAAAGTCCATGAGCCCGTGTGCCGACAAGTTGTGATAAATGGTAAAAATGCAGCTTCTTCTTGTCCTTGACCTTGCGGCACAGAGAAATGGGGCACAGAAAGGAAGAAGTTTGACTTTACCCCACCCGGTTATACCCTCGGGCACTGGGTACCCATTTTAGTCACCTTTTGCGACACTCATAGGCTACAGTGGGGCTATTGTAACCCGGACCCACACGGGGAGTGAACATATGTTTTTAACCTTACTGCTTTTTATGGAAAATACTTTCATCGAATCCTATACTCTCAGATGGACACTATCCATAATGAAACTGCAACAATGTTATAAAAATATTAGCAATGAACTATTCTTAACTTTTCGGTCTCATCTGAAGAGTTAAGCCAATTTTATATTTTAATAGATTTCCAAATATTAATATCCTCATCGAATTGCATATTGTACGTTCAAAACTATCTGGACGCAATACTCTATTGTAGAATCGGAGTTACCTAAGGGGCATATTAATATATATGAGGTACATAGGCCCTTCCTTAACATTAGTCATGGCATATGTCATAGATGATTTTCCACCAGTTGTTTCCATGATAGCAGTAGTGGATTTAGTTAATGTAAGATAGGAGATTTGGCTGGGAACGTAATCTAATTTATAATTCCACCCTAAGATGTTCAACAGAATTTTTAAATCAGAGTTCTGTGAAGGCCAGTCCAGTTTTTGGACACCTCTGACATCAAAACACTGTCGTACAGGCTTTAATGTTAAAATGTCTTATTATCTTATCGATACTTGTGGAACCATTTGCGCTGATGAGTTATTCTGTTGAAACAGAAACGGAGTTGGGTGTGAATCGCTGCACAGAATGCCAAGATACATTTCAGAATTATTTTTTCAACAAAAGAAATTACGGAATCTAGGACGAACCACGAAAATTATCACCATGTCATTATGCCTCTATAATCGAATTTAACATCAAAATCTTGTTGTATAAGAAGAACTTTTTCGTCTCATGATGTTTCAGATCACATGAAAACCAAATTTACTTTTCTGGAAAAGTATTCAAATATTTTAGGCCATACACTTGGGTATGAAGGGTTTTCATGATGAAGTTGAAACTGGTTATAAAAATTTTAGAAATTTATCATAAATAAAATTTTAGAGCCCTAAGGGTTTTGTAGGAATTACGTACGATTTAAATGTATTACGTGTTTCATTTATTTGAACAAAAATATTCTACTGAAAATTTTGTTGATGGTAAAATTTTAATTTATTTATATTTCTGTAATAATAAATATTTAATTTTATCCCTTATTATTTATTATAATTTTTGAAATGAAAAGCAAATGAATAAAGTCTAAACTAATAACATGCAATTGAAACTTTAATTTTCATTATAAAACTTTTTAAATTTTTTCCCCATATTTTCTGACATAAATACTGCTCAAGAATTTCTGGGAGTTCTGGGAGAAAAGTTGGAAGTGTTCATTATTTTGAAGTGAAAGCGGGCCCAGAAGACCTAAGCAGAAGAATATTATTTATTTAGATATAATCTTTATAACCAAGAAATTTTAGACTGTTTTTGTTCTATGGATAATTGAAATTTGTACCATTCGTCGCTACAATAATCATATAACACATGGACCAATAAATTTCGGGGCTAATCAACAGATGGGTAAATTTAATTATACATTTATGCTATCATTGGTTAGTACAACCTTCACACGACATATATAAAAATTTTATAACATTCCGATCACTTGTGATCAAAACTACAGTGGTTTAAGGGATGCTACTTCTGTAATTTTCAAAACAAACTATGTTTCGTATTTTCATAAAATATTGCTTTTTAATGGGAAAAATGCTGTTCAAGCTCAACAATGGCATGAGAAGAGTTATCCGGATTCTTTTCTGTCGAAAACAACCATTTGTTTGTAGTATACTGATTTCAAACCCGGTCTCGCAGACACAAATGGTGTGAACGTGGTCATCCAAATGAGGCTGTTACTCAGAAGATATCAAAACACTCCTCAAAATCATGATGGACAATCGCAAAGTGAAGTTGCATGAAGTAGCTGACATCCTGAAGGCATCATTTATCCAGAACGCCGTTTGACACTGTTTACTCGAAATAAACAGGAATTTTTGCGTCATTATGTAACAATGGATGAAACATAGATCCACCACAACACTTCAGAATCAAAATGGCAATTAGCTGAGTGCAGAGCAATCGGTGAAAACGAAAAAGGAGCAACAGTGAACCGGAAAGTTTATGATCGCTATAGTTTGGGATGTGCATGGTGTATTATTTATCGACTACCTTGAAGAGGGAAAAATTATTAATAGAGAATATTATATAACGTTAATGGAGCGTTTGAAGACAGAAATAGCAAATAAACTGTACGATTTGAAGAAAAAAATATGCATTTCACCAAGACAAGGCACCATGTCGCAAGTCGATGTCAAACGATGACCAAATTGCACGAATTAAGCTTTGAATTGCTTCCGCACCCACAATAATCTCCAGATTTGGCCCGGGGATTATTGGCTGTTCACATACTTCAAAAAGATGCTGGAGGGAAAGGGATTGGCAAAATTAACTGAAACCAACGTTAAATAGTTCTAAACAGCAGGCATAGAAAAGTTAGAAAAGCTTTGAAAGAAGTGTATCCCGGTTATAGGTTATGCTGATAAATAAAGAAAAAAATTGCCAAAAATTTATTGTTTTAGTAGTTAGTCCCGGACTTATGGTTCCAGAGGCCGGATACAATGTCTCTTTATGAAATGTAGTCAGGAAATGTTGCCCCTCTCAACCAAATGAATGGAACTGAGTCAGTTATAACCCATGAAAAACAAAAAGCATTTAAACCTTGTTTCATTATCTGCTTTAGTATGTTGCACTAAGCAGATATTGAAACGCTCATCAATTGTTTTTATTCAATTTCTCCTTGAGGAATTTTTACGACATAAGCATTGTCCGCGATTTGCTGGGAGTTCTGGGAGAAAAGTTGGGAGTGACCATTATTTTGAATAAATTATGTTATATTAGTCATAACATAATTTATTCAAAATAATGACCACTCCCAACTCCCATAAGTAAATTATTAAAAGAAGGACATGACTAAACCAATAAACAAGCATGACTTTTTGAATTACAACGAATTGTTCTTTATTCATAAATAAATATTAGTGAAACATTTTGAGAAATGGATAAAATTGGAATGTTAATTTCTTTTCAAAATATTTATTTGAAATTCATTAGAATATATTATTAATAATATACTGTTAATAAAAAAGAATGCAATAATGATACTAAAGAAACATTCTTTAATAAAAGAATAAAACTATGAGTGTGAAGCAAACTTAATTTCAAGCATTAATTATGTTTTTTAGGAAATATAAAATGTGGTGTTAAATTCATTATTAAAAAATTACTTCATTTTATATAATTAATTACTTCATTTTATACTTATTTATATTTATAAATGTTAAAAAGAAAAACTTATATTTTATTGGATTTGTTCAATTTAATTTTCGTTATAGATAACCCATGACATTTATACTCCACTATTATACTTTTTCCATTAACAATGAAATGGAAAAAATTGCAGTAAAACATATTGCCGAAATTTTCCAATTTCTTTCTAATCCGTTATTCTGATATTGCATGCTAATTAAATACTCACTAATTACTCTCTAACTGAAAGGAAATTTCATTTAACTTTATAGATCAATTGAAGGAGATTTACAAAACCTCTATATCACGAATCCTGTGTGATAATTCTGATGGCATTCAAACGGTACAAAAATTTCCTTTCCAGATGCCGTCAAGAGAGTAAGTACATTTCTCTAATTGTTCTGTTTTTTAAGCCAGTAAAAGATAAAATAACTTCAATTTAACGTAATTCCCAATTTTGGAAAAAAGAATTGTTTCATTTTCCGAACTTTAGAAAAGATTTCACGTAGAACATAAATCTGAGGGCAGACATAACATTCTGAGAGTGTAATTTTTTTTATGCACACATTTGTTTGCATTTTTGTATCACATTTGTTTAGTATTACATCCAGGGTCACTCAGAAAGAATAATTCTATTTTTAATTGTTACAATTTAAGTTAAGTAACAACACTTGATAAGTAGTACGTTAATGAAAACTAGAAATGACAAAATGTGTGCTATGCGTCTTTTAGTTAATTGCATAATGCCAAGGTAATATAAAAATTCTCGCAAAACATGTTTCAGTGTGCTATTCGTAATTATACGTTTGGTAACCTGTTAAGGTTACTTGCGAATACCATAAGCTGTCACGTTTTCATTTGGTAATGTCTACGAAACTCACACTGAATGATAATTGCAAACTAACCTTTGGTGAACAGTAGTATTTAAAAAGCGCTTATTTTAGCGAGATGCTATTTTTACATTTTTTTTTACAAAATAAACTACACATTAGCACAATCCATTGTTAAATTAAAACCTCGGCATTCATGTATTAATTACCATTCTGTACCATGAATTTGTATTATTGTTAAATTAAGTCCATTGTTATTGTAACAAACCATTGATAAATTAAAACCTCGACATTCATGTATTAATTACCATGCTGTTTTGTTTACCATGAATTTGTATTATTGTTAAATTAAATCCATTGTTATTGTAACAATCCATTGTTAAATTAGAATCTCGATTTTCATGTATTAATTACCATTCTGTACCATTAATTTGTATTATTGTCTTAAAAATAATTAATGTTTTTTTGTTTCAGAAATCATTTGTTAAGCTGTGAAGACATTCCTAAAATAGACATGGAAGCATGGAGGGAATAGTCTACGTAGAGTAATGAAATAAGAGATGGTTTCTCATCGTAGTGTTCATAATATTTTTATTTCTATTTTGATTCTATGCCAAATTTTTATTTCTAGTTCAAATTGATGTAGTCATATGCGTCTTTTTTTATTTCTTTTTGTTTTCCATATTTGCTCCATGTTATCGATTTAGAGTAGAAAATAAAAATAGACTGAAAATGATACAGCTGAATGCACGGTATATATTTTGTACTTGGTTTTAAACCACAGTTTATTATGGCACGATTCAGATGTGTAAAACAGATATCTGTGATTAGTTATTACTTGAGTTTCGGGACTTTATATAATTTCCCGAATTTTAAAATGCATTATTTAATCTTTTATTAGACTTAAAAGGAAAGCATGTTACAACTTTCATGCAGTGTTCATTTTAATGTATTTTATGTAAACTTGACTGAAGAATGTATATCCCTATATCTTATATAAAACAAATTTTATTCCATAACAGTGTTCATCTACTTTGAATGTTCTTTGAGTACACACTGTATTATTAAACTGGTTGAAAATATGTTAATATGTGAATTAATTATTTTATAAAATTTAAACAAGTCTTTTCTTTGAACCTTATTATTTGAGTTTTATGTTTTAATTTAATTTTATATAAAAGGATTATGACTTTGTTTATGTAATACATCCCTCATACTAATTCAGTAATAATTTTTTTTTTTTTTTTTGTTAATTTTAAACTATAAGTTAATCATATTGAAGAAATAAAGGAAACTATTAAAGAAGCTAGATACTACTTTGATTATTTTCTGTTTTACAACTTACTTTCTAAAAATTTAAAACTGATTAATTTTTTTTTAAATAAAGCTTCTATACAAATTTTTAAAAATGAAATAAGCTATGAAAATTCGAAATTATTTCAAACTCTTTATAAATACTATTCTCAATTTTTGAATCAACTCAACTAGGTGTCGGTTTTAAATGAATTATACAAAAATGATCTTACAGATTAGTTTAATGAAATCCAATCTCAGAATAGTTGACTTACAATTGAAATGCTTATATTTACATGTCTTAATTATAATTTCATGCTACAAAAATGTCTTTTTATACAACATAACGTTGCCAATGTATTAAATAATTAAAGTATAAAGTACAATGTACATATTAGTAAGTACAATGAAATGTTTATGTTTATTTAGTACAATTATTAGGACGTAAATGAAAGAATTGGCACATGATAAGGGAAATGGTGAATATGAAAAAAAAAATCATATGATGAATATGATTTCATCATGATTTTTATGATTTTATTATATTATCATCATATTATATTATATTATATTATTATTATATTATATTTGAACATGGACATTTTTTTAAAAAAATAGAATATATTTTACGTATATATGTTTTTAAAAATATATAGAATATATCTTAGTACGTTAAATAGATTATACTGTAAGAAAAATAATCCTTTATTAATAATGGTGTTGAATTTATCAATTAATAATATAGATATTGATTAATTTAATTAATATTTTTAGATATTTTTAATTATAATTATTAAGGAAAATAAAAGCATGTGATACAAGATGAAGAAAAAAGACACCAATAGAGAAGAAACAGTGTGCAACTATATATACAAAAAGCCTGTAAGATTTCAATACATATGTAGAATAAACATTTGTTTATTGCTTTTTATTGAAATTAATCATATTGTAGTATATTTAATGTTACATTTATCATTCACAAAGTTGGTATTTTTCAATTTTGTAGATTTATTTGAGGAATGATAAGCATTCATTATTTATCTGATGTCATAAATTTTTGATATTTATAGTTATAATTTTAATATTTTATATTATATATATATATATATATATATTATAATTTTCATATATTTTCACTAATGATTTTTCAAAATACAGATATATATTACTCAGATTAACATGTGTTCTATATTGAATTTCATTGTCAACTGAAAGAGATTAATCATATTTAATTATATTATTACTTATACAATTATTATATTTTATCGGAAAATATATAAATATGTAATATTTAAATTTAATCCTAAAAGACTTCTATTATTCTAATTTAAAGAATTCATTTGAAATTTTAAATTCTGCAACGAAAATTTTACAATCCTATTATATTTAAATACTGTTATTTGATCTTATCCTCAGCATATTAAAACTTTTTATATAACCTGCTTTTTAAATTTTATGAGGTGTTGAATCACGTGCGAACTTTCTTATATGCAATACAAATTCTGTAAAAACTCTTTTCTTATGTTCAGTATACATTAAATTATTCACCCATTATTGAGTAAGACCTTGACGGAAGAGGTTTTTCATAACTGGATATGACGTTCTTAGTATAAGAATTTGAAAAGTACATGGAAAAATATTCAAAATATGAGTTTTAGTAATTCATAAAATGTGTATATGCAACCTGAATTTTAATAAAATGATGGCATTTTTATTACGGAATAGAAACATGATGTCAATATCAATGCACTTAAAGTTTTTTTTTAAGTCATTACGGGTTGTGTAAAAATTTTTTAACCTTGATTTTAGTAACAAAAAACTTATTTCAAATCGTAAATAGTATTTCATAACTGACTTTACAAAAAGTAGGTTATTCAAATAGATTTATTTAAATGTTTATAGATTATAATTTGTAAAAGAAACAGCATTGTTTCATGCTCTAATGTTTTATTACTTTGCATTTGAAATTAATTGTGCATTATTTAATCCATTCAAAATTATGTATTATTTAATCCATTTCAAAATTATGTATTATTTACTCCATTTCAACACATTCATTAATGAATCTTAATGCAGGCTTACTAATAATATTTCTTTATAGAAATTGATTTTTCATTTTCATGTACAAAATAACCACTTTTAATAATAACTTTATCAAATAAAGTGTGTTCAATTTATCTTTTCAAAACTATGTTCTATTTTTGCCATTTCTGTGCTAAAGCCATACCAAATAATTTGTGACTTAGTGACAAATTATTATTATTATTATTATCTTTGATATGTTGGTTTTATTTTTGCAATAAAGTAGGTCAGATATTGAATTTAATCTATGTTTTCTCCAATTTCTTTTATATTTCTTTATGTTCTTTTTCTTTATCAATTTATTATAGTAGGTTTGAGATTAATGAAATGTAACGCCTTTTATGCTTTTAAAGGTCAATAATCCAGAGTAAAAGCCATAATGCTTAGAGATTCTCCACTTATTACCTTAGTTATAAATTATTATACTAGTATTATTGAATATAATTGATTAAAAAACCAAATACCTTATGAGCAGGGCCGTATTTAGATGAAAAGAGGCCTAGGCTATTCTACTTATGAGGCCCTTTCACCACCCGTTTTTAAGTTTGTAAATTACAAGAGATATAATAAAATACATCATTACTATGATATATATCAATATGTTAAATAAAACATGTCGTGATTGGTACTAATCTTTATAAAAAATGTGGCACGTATAATAAACAAAAAAAAAGTCGAGAACATTTATTTAGACATTTATTCTCAGCACCCTATATAGTACTTGTAACAATAACTAATCAAACATAACACACGACATTTACAAAGAAACAAAATTCAAATAATAAAAATTTTTCATACGAAAATAAAATATGCAATAAAAAATTATCATATTTTCTATTAAATTAAATGAAATATATTCAATACATTGAAGATTAAAGCAAATTCAATGAGGCCCCTTGATCTTGAGACTCTAGGCTGAAGCCTAGTTAGGCTATAGGAAAATCCCGACCCTGCTTATGAGGATTCAGAAGGGTTTATCCTTGAAGAACGATTGACCTGATCTAGTTATGGAAAAGGAAATTTTAGTGCAGAAACAGGACAAAGACTTCGATTTCGAGATAGGGTAAAATATTTGATGATTTTTATGATCTTCCTTATGAAAAATTGATTTAAAAATATCTGTGTAATAATTAGCTTGGGATTAAGAAAAGTTTGTCTTATGTGATATAATAACAAGGGATTAAAAGTAGAGGTTTATTATTTTGCATAACTTATAATATTCCAGCACCTATAATCTCTTAGAAAAGGTTTGTAACTATTACAAATCAAATATAATATTACTATGACATTCTAATATTTCTTACTTATAAAAATTTATTCTAAAATACTCTGCTTTTATAATGCAGGCTTTTTAGAGATCTAAGAAAATATCATTTCAAGAACGAAGATCTGTCGTATGTGGCAGTTGAAAATCGTGGCAATTGGCATACTGATGTTAAAAATTAAGAGAATTATCACTTTTAATCTAAAATCTCCAGAACTACTAAGCGGATTGTAATAAAATTAAATATATGTATGTCGATATATACAATAATAATAATAATAATAATAATAACCACACAACAATTATAGTACACACGTATGATCGTGTTTAAGACTCAAAAGTCTAAAATAGAGCTCAAAATATCGAGCTAAAATTATTGGTTAATATAGGATATTGTCTCTTTTTGAAATTATATCGCTCTCATAACATGAATCCCTGCTGGAAATGAATCAATTTATGGGTCCTTAAAGCATTCGATCCCATTCTTCCAGCAACGGTATTTTCAGGTCCTGAACGGAATTGGGAAATGTAAGGAGAGTTCCCATTCTCCATCCCAGACATGCTTTATCTGGTAGGCAATCTATCAGACTCAATGCCCTTATTTTTACCAAAATTCGTCAACAAGATGAGAGCTATGTGGACTTGCGTTAGTCGGTTATTAAAATGAAACCATGACCAACCACACATCTGAAAAGGCAAAAATAGAACTCCGAGGTCTCTTTCCTGTACTTCACAGTGATCACAGTTAAGAGGAAGCACTTATGAAGATCTGTGTGTCAATCCAACATAATGCCTGACCAGTCCATCAAACTTCTACTATCATAGTTGTCTCTTTCTCGGATGTTGGATATAAATTAATCTCTTTAATTAAATGAAAGAACAACAATTATTATCTCATTTAAATTATTATTAATTTTTATCTCTAAATATAATTAAATTTAGAGTTAATAATAATAAATTAACAATAAACTTTAACAAAAAACCAGATTATTCTAACTTATTATTCAAGTCAAAAGGTATACATAAACAAAATTCTTCAAATAAGTAAATGAACTTGTGAAAACATTTATGGGTTCAAAATGTTAGATTATTAAATATTTTATTTCGAAATTGTGCGTAAGCGATTTTTTTATCGACTTTCGCATGAAAATTCTCGAATATAATGTGTTTACCGTAGCTACAAGACAATACGAAATCATCAAAAACAATTGTAACACAATGCCTCCATCCAATTCCAACGGCTTGAAATCAAAGATAAAAGTTTTCGTCGAAGATCGGGGGGTTATTCTTATCTCAGGTAAAGGAGCTTTTATCGAATTTAAGAAACTCTTCATTGTCTTAGGCAACAATCCATATTTTGGCTCTTGAATCTCCTTTGAGTGTTGTGATAGAACTCGTGAGTTCTTATCTGACTTATACTGCTTACCATAAGTTGTCTTATACCTCATGTCTTAGTGAGAAGATATTACTTGTGGTCATTGCTAAGTTGGGGATAATTTTTCAAAAGGTAGGTTTCATTGACTATTTCAAGGGCTTGGTTTTAGTTTATTATGATATATTACCTTGAACAACAATTACAGAATCCTTATTATTCATGGTAATTATCAATTAAGTTTTTGTTCAGTTTAATAAACATTATTATTTTTTTTAGAAGGCTATGAAAATTTATGGATTTTTGTTCTTACTTTTTGTTTCATTTATAATATTTAAGTAAGAAAAGGTTTTTGTAAAAATTTTAATATTTTGAGTGGAAAATAAGTGCTTTTTAAACCAACGATAATAATTATGGATTAAATCGTTAGAGTTGTAAATTTTTTGTTTGGTACTTTAAAAATTAAATAATCATTCAAAAAAAAAAATTGTTGTCTACTTAAAAATATTTAAATAAATATATTGCTTTCCGAAATAATATTGCATTCTTAAGTGTTATCTATATTTACGGATTATTAAATAAATGGGTAGATTATTTTATGGTATTACTATGTAGAAATATTATATTTTTATATAAAGAAGAACAGTGTTTCAATTTTATTTTACCATTGATGGTAAGTCAGAGAATTTTCATTTACTATAAATTTTAAATGTATGTGAAACTAAATTTCGGACAGTTTTATTGGATTATCTTTAAAATTCTTACTATAATTTTATTGAGTTACTTGTAAAAAGTAGCGTTTTTATCCAAATTTAGTTTATAAATTTCTCATAAACCGACAGTTTTTTCAATGGATCATTTTCCCTTTCAGAATGAAGAAATTCTACCATCTGAATAAACCTAATTATATTTCACGTTATTATTTTTTCCGAAGTTGAACTCAATCTATTAGTCTGTCAGATATTCAAAAAATAAAAATAAATAAAGGCTTCTAACCAGTTTTTATGATAAAGAATATAATTCGCTGTTTCTTTTCTATTTTAGAAGAAGAAATAAATTCTTCTTCTTCAATGGCGCAACAGACCCATGGTGGGCCATGGCCGTCTGCCTACTGGCAGATTCCGAAACTTGATATATTTTCTTTTTACGGGGTAGGGTTGTTAGCCCTACACTCACAATAGACGGGGACCTACAATTAAAAGTGGATTCCGAACCACTATAAGCATCCATGGCACAGCCTGGATTTGAACCCTGTGGTACTGACAGCCAGAGCGCTGGCTACTCGGTCATCAAGCACATAAGTAAATTAGTCGCATAAAAATTTTAATTCTACGTTAAGATAGGTTAAATAAATAAAACTAATGATTAAAAATTTTCCCATTAATAATCTTAACCGTGTAAAATATTTTTAAATAATTGGTATAGAATTTGTTTAAATTGTTGAAAGATCTGTTATTATTTTCATCTAAACAAAAGCTCATCTCCAGCTATCTACTATTTGATATTCTAAATTGAATTGTTAGTTTGGGTTTGATTAAATATGAAATTTTGTTTTGATTTCATATCTGCTATTCTGTCTCACAATAGTATATATCTTTTAGTATATATCATATCTCACAATAGTATTTTCGGATCAATTTCACACTGCATTATCTCGAAGTAATTTAGTATTATTTTTTTTGTTTAATCAAATCACTTTATTATTATACATGCATTTTATTTTTTAGTGTTAGCATACTTTTTAAAGATTACATTTCCTGAAATAATTTAATTTTTTTTAAAGAAAAACCAAAACATTAATTGTATTGATATTGAATATCAGTTTTTAAAGTGTGGTACTTTAAGCAGCGATAAATGTAATTTAAAACTTGAAGTTATCATAAGAGTCTGAGCTTCTGATATGATTCATTATTGACTTTCTTTGTGCTTTTTAATGTTTATTTTCTGTGTGGTTTTTTTTTCGCTTACATTTCCTTTATATTCCAATAATGTTTGAATCATCGTAAATATCAATGCATTACTGAAAATAAATTATGTGACCAACATAATTTTATCTCTTAAGTATTTGTTTGTTAATTGAATCTGCCATATACTTTCATTAAGTTTGTAAATGTCTAATTAGTTATATAATGATTTAAATATATTATTTGCTACGGGAAATACGTAAAGGGTAAATAATTAGACGATAATTATAGCTGGAAGTTATAATAATATTTCCCATTTCAATAATTTTTAAATTAGATGAAAAAATATTCCACAAACTTACCTAGAAATATTTAGCACTTTGTCGACACCAAATGTAACGACATGTAAAAAAAAATTGATTTTTCTTATATTTATTATTTATTTCGATGTGTTTTTTGTTTCTTTTTAAATAGTAGTCAAAATGCTAATTATTTCGAAATAATAACGGGAGACCATAAAATTAATAAAAGCCATGAGCCTAAGCAATAAATAAAGCAATAAGCTTCTAATATTATTACGCTTTCAAAATAAAAAAAATAAGTCATTTTCATAATATTTTCATTAAAAATAAGTATAATATTTGTTTTTATAACGTATTCAAATAATAATAATAAATTTGCGAGTGCAAATACAAATCTGATACTTTCAATTTTGGAATACAATATCGTTTCCTTTGAAAATCTGTATGTTTTTATTTCACACAAAATAGCAATTTAAATAATAATTCGTTAAAAATTATATGCACATAAAAGGATAACGTATTATAAAATTACTAAAAGGTCACAAAGGTTTAAAAACAGCTTGTTTAAAATTAAAAGTACCCTACTTCTATTGCTTTTAAATTTGAGCTTTTCTACCCCTCTCATATATAATAATTTTTACACCATATTGCAGATTTCAAATGTGAAATACAATTTAAAATGTATATCTCTGACCTCTAAATAAAATATAATCTACATAATTATAAACCCAGGATAAAGTGAGTAGTATAAATTTGTTTTGCATTACAATCAAAGGTAAGTCATGTTTTTGATGTTAAAACCCAAACGAAAAAACTACCTTGGTTGAAATGGTAAGGAAATTCTTACATAAACAAAGATGTAAAGTATTTGACATTAACTTGATGTAAGTTCTCCATATTGGATGGAAAATGGAAGTAGGATGGAAAACTTTTAAGTCTCTACGGGAAATGAAATATGTACAATTAGGTTAATTATGAATATAAGTCAAAATCGACGATCGTATAAGTCGACGATATAAGAGATGCATGCCTATTATTACAGGGCTATCTTAAAAAAGCTTCATTGTTAAATAAAAATCTATTTGTTCGTTTTAAAATGCAGTATAAACTACTAGCCCTAATCTATTATTTATTGTCCTTAATCTGGGTTAGCCTAAACATGAAGCCTATTTATTATTAGCTAATTTTGAAGTCACTGAAATATGTTCCTTCTTAAAGGAATACGACTTGATGGACAACGGCTAGCGCTCTGGCCTTTGGTACCACGGGCTCCAGATTCGAATCCTGCA
Organism: Caerostris extrusa; assembly: GCA_021605095.1. NCBI lineage: Eukaryota > Metazoa > Arthropoda > Arachnida > Araneae > Araneidae > Caerostris > Caerostris extrusa. The sequence continues at coordinate 14,309 of BPLR01019051.1, read as the reverse complement.
GGTGGCATGGATGTTAGTTATGGTCCAGAAACCACGTTATAGTATCGGTTTAATTAGTCCAAAGTGTCCAAAAAGGATGGTAGACCTATAAGCCAAACCAAATCTTCAAGGAATACAACGCAATCAGTTCAGAGATAACGCATTAAAGAACCACATGAAAATAGAATAATTCGATGCATGCACTCCATTTATGTTCTTGTATAAATTGCTTCGATCAAAAAGACCAAATACTACACAAATCAATTGAATAAATATAGTTTAACGCAGTTCAACTTCTTCGTGTCAGCAATATCATCAAATACATGGTATTTTATCAAAAACCTTCATTTACTATAATTTTAAACTGCACGAATCTTTAAGAAATAATTAAAAAAAGGGGCTTACAAAAGCTAAAAAGGATTTTAAACAATGATATTATGATTTTTAAAAAGAATTTATGAACTGATAGTTTTATTTTTGCAATTTAACTTAAGGAGATTATTCGTTTGCTATTTTAAAATTTATCTATGTTTGTAGTGTGCAGGTTGAGTAATCAGATTGTAACTGGGTGTGGTTGGGTTGAGGCACTTGAGGCCCAGGTTTTAGAACTCACAGCTTTATTTGCATAAACACCACACACATACAATATTTAACACATTTAAAGACAAATAATTATAGGTTGTGGGTGGAAAGACTCCACTTCTAAGCCGAAAACCAGTAACTCTGCCACGCGCAGGGTGAGCGAAATATAATTGCTCTCGGGCGAGAATCTTAAGGTCAACTGAGCCATTTCTCCTAAACTCCTCTTTGCCAGTGTGTAGGTGCAAACACGGTTACATGTTATTTTCAACGTAACGTCGTGTTATTAAAGATGTAAATGAAATTCAACTTAATGTGCTTATAACATAATATAACTTTTTTGTACTAAGGTTAGTTCAAAAAGTCAAATAAACCCCATATGGACGAAACATATAAATTAATAATTATTAGAATGCTTTTAAAATGAAAGTGGAATAAGGACAGCTTGTGATGATGACGATAATTAAAAATAATATATATATATATATATATATATATATATATAATATTAAAATATTTAATAATATGCTATAATTCTTCCAATACCTTAATTATAACGATCAATCATTACATTTAAAAATGTAGTAAACGTTAGCAAGTATCTAATATATTACACCATTAAAAATTATATAAATATGTTAATCTAACTAAAATCGTGTTTGTAAAATGAAATGGAAATTCTCTACATTTAAAAATGTAATAAACTTTTGCAAGTGTTTAATATATTACATCATTAAAAAATTATATAAATCTGTTAGTCTGACTAAAATCGTGTTTTCAAAATGAAATGAAATTCTAAAAAAATGTAAAAACTTTTGAAATTCTTAAAAATTATATAAATCTGTTAGTCTGATAAAATCGGTTTTCAAAATGAAATGAAATTCGGTTTAAAAAATAAAGTCCGAATACTTCAAAGTAAAATAAAGTTAAAATTTCTGAAGAACCTGAGCAAACCCTTATCTCTATAAAGAAAATAGTTAAAGTCATCCCTATCACTTATGAATATGAAGAAAGATCCAAGTTATGATAAAGAGCGAAATAACAAAAAAAAAAAAAAATGGAAGAGTGAAAACTGAAAGTGACACTTTGAAGTTACGATATCAGATTATACATCTGCAAAGAAACTAGTTGTCAAATAGTATTATATTGTAACTGTCTTTTATGTAAGCAGGAAAAAAAAACGAGTAATTAATTCAATTAGGTTATTTGCTTTCTTGTTACGTAAAAAAGAACGAGACTAGAAAGCTACATTTTCCTTTTGAACTGAATGCCATTGATAAAAAATTCAAATAAAAAATGTAATACTCTTCTAAGGAGAATTTTAATTCCACTTTTCAATATTTAAAATTTTTTAATATGTTATGCTTAGCATGAAGCCTGTATTTCATCCATGAATCTCCAACCGCCACTCTTTTTGAATGGTAGATATTAAATATTTAAATATAATTTTTCCCCGACTTATATATTAACGGCAAATTTTATATAATCCTTTATTTTAAACTAATTGGTGTAGGAGGTATGCTGTTGTTTTTAGTTCTCAATTATATTGATACTTTTTAATCAATCATACTATGTGGCTAATATATTCAGTTAATTAAACGTTTGTGGAAACTATGGCTCTTTAATTAATGCATCTAATTAAAAAAATAATTTAAAGATTATTTAGATTTGAAATTATAATAAAACTTATGTGTATATGCTAACAGTGTTCGTTTAATTTGTGTTCAAGACACATTCAATTTGATATGTTTAGGTAAGTCCATTTGTAATACCATTTAATTAATACAACTAATTTAAAAAATACATTTAAAGATTATTTAGATTTGAAATTATAATAAAACTTATGTGTATATGCTAACAGTGTTCATTCAATTTGTGTTCAAAACACATTCAATGGGATATGTATAGGTAAGTCCATTTATTACATTTTTAAAAAGCATTGGGCCTTTCTTTTATTTGTTAATATTATCTCTTATTTGATTTTTTTTTTTTTCCAAGAAAATACAATCTTTTTTTTTAAAAATTAATAGAAAAATATTTTACCAAAACAAAAATACTGATTTTTATTTTATTACATTCCATATTATTCTTCTGTTCGACTATTTCAATAATTGATTTTTTTGTTCTGATACACAACGCCAAATGTACTATAAGTACTTTGGAAAGTAATTTTCATTCATTATTATTATTATTATTATTATTGCTGAAACACGAGAAACAATATTGAATTATAAAGAATATTAGTTTAAATTGCGCGATTTTAATTAATATTATTAAAAATAACAAACAGTTTATATGTATCATATTAAATTATAAACCTTTGTAATACCTTTCTATTTTAAAAATCAAGAAATAAACGTAAAAATGATTTGCATGCAGTGGGTCGTTAGTGAAAATAAATTTGTTTGAATTGATTTTGAAAAATACAACTGAGTATTTTTAGCAATAGAAAAAACATTTACACACTCTAAAACAGTAATATTTAAAGTTAATTTTGTTATTAGATATTATTTTATAAACTATTGTGTATTTCCGAATATAAGCTGAGAGCGTGTTTTTCTTCAAAAAAATTTACCAGACTCGTATATAAGCCGAAATGATAAGCGGAGAGTGAGCTTTTCTTCACAAAATTTACCGAAGTTCAAAACCTGTATATAAGTCGAAATGAAAAAATTATTGAGAGTACATTATTTAATTGATTTCATTATTAGAGAGTTTTTGCATACCTTATTTTTATAATACGGTATTTATTTTCTCCTAGCACGCATGCTCATAGGAAATTGCGCATGCGTATCTGTAATAATGTTTCCTATGAGCATGCGCGCTAGGGAGAAAAATACCGTATGCAAAAAAACTCAATATTATTTCTGGCGTACGTTATGGTACTTTTCTGTTAGCCTTGGCGAAATTTTGCCAACATTTTTCGTTTTGGCGACGGCGCAATAAACCAGCAGTTTCGAAGATAAAACAACTCATTTTTACAAAACGAATAACTCATTCCATTAAAACAAATTTTTTTTTCATAAACTTAAAAATATTAACTTAAGAAATAAAAACGTGCTTTATTTAACAGTTTATCATTTGCGTCAGACTAACAAAAAGTTCCTACGTTTTTGCGAAATGCCATACAAGCTATACAAGCCAAACCTCGTACCTTAGCTTTAAAAGCTCTAAAAATTATCGGCTTATATACGGAAATATACGATATTAATGAGATTTATTAACATCAATTCATAAATATAATATATAATACAATCTTCAAGCTTACAATTGCATGTTGTTTATTAATTAAACTAAATTTAAGAAAAAACGAAGAAGTTGAAAGAAAATGTAGAAATTCCATATAACGATGGAAAAAAAAAATGAATATAATGTCAATGTTAACTTTCTACAGTAGCAGATAACGAACTGAAGAAACGCACTTACAAAAACGCACAAAGGATCATTTTACAGCTTCAGTATGTATTGAGACCATGGGGCATTCGAAACGTGTATTGAACTGATGTCATTGTAACCTTGCAATCAAGCGTAAGAATATGAGATCGACTTCAGTCTTATTAAATGGATAATATGTCTTCTTGGATTATCTCTTTTCAGTTTTATTTCATTTCTGAAAGCTTTTCGTTTCTGAGATCAGATTTTGCGCCAAATGCATTGGTTGAGACCTAGGTTTGGCGAGAATCGGCCAATTTTTATTCATTCGTTTCAAATGTATATTTTTTAAAATTACTCTCTTTTAATGTAATTTTTTCTTATTATTTAATTGTTTTTAATTAATTAAATAATTTTTTGAATTCATTTTAATAAAATTGAAGTATGTTTATTCATCAAATTAAAAACGTGTCAATCAAATGAATTTTAATGAAATAATGCATGTGATCAAAAATTAAGAAATCTTAGATGATACGAATAGCTGAATAGTTCACAAAAAGTGATACTTTCTTACGTTTGGATTAATATATTTAAAACTTTTTATGGAATTATGCAGATTTTTCTCAAAACCAATTTTTTCTGTACCCTCCGTTCCGTTTACATCATTTTTAAATTTAACTTTTATGACTTTCTCATTAAATTTTGCTTTTCTTAAATAAGTAAATAAAAAAAAAAACCCAACATAATTCTAAATTTTTTTCAAACTTACAGAAAAATGTATGACTTATTTCAGTTGTGTATCGAAAATATGACATTATGAATTAACATATTTTTATAATAATAATTAAGATAATTAAGAAAACATAATAAGATAATTAAGAAAATATATATTTTTAAACTAATATTTGAAGTTTACTAGAAAAATCACTAAAAATCACCAATTTAAGTTATAATACGATTTGCTTATATCTGCCAAATCAAAAATAACTCTAACTTTTTAGGTAAAGTACAATTTATTTTGTATAATGTATGTAAGTTAATCGATTTTAAATATAAGTATCTTCAGATATTAATATAAAATTGAATACTGTCATTATTAACAAACTTTAATAATAAAGCATTGTTAGTTCGAACCTTTTCTACTTTTCAAAAATACTTTATATTTGAATAATATTTTTTTTTATTTCATTAGCATTTTTAAATTTATATCTCAGTTAAAAGCTTTCTGTTAAAAATACATTTACTTTAGAGATAGTTATGTAAAATGTAGTGGATTAATTAATTCTTTGCCTAAGAAAAGGACAAATATCATTTTAATCATGACGGAAATTTTAAAATTCTATATCTTACATTAATATGTATAAATATGAGCAACCATGTAATTGCCTAATACCTCTTTATAGTATTATGTAATAATAGGATTTAGAAATTTATGAAAACAATTGAAAATTTTCTGAATTCCAAAAGATTTCAAGTAGATTTGGTTATTTTTGGTTGCTTCGAATAAATTTGTTTCATAATTTCTTTCATTCAAATAAAAGATGTTACCCTCTTTCTCAGGGCCATTATACATGGGCCTCGGGTTATGTAATGCAAAAGTTGTCTTAAATACTCTTACTTTTTGAACATATTTTGTTTTTACAATTTTGAGCTGCATTGAAATAATTTGTTCTAAATGAGAGAAGCGATTAAGAAGGGTAGTTGTTTCTTTCTGAATAAGGGCTTAAAAAATCTGGACTCGCAAATTTTGATTTGTTTTATAAACAAGTATTTTAAGAAATATAGCTTAATTTTCTAAAAAATATTTATTTTTAAAACAATTTTTAGATAAGTTGTTTTTCTAAAAATTTTGAAATAAAATCTTAAGTACGCATATTTAAAATGCGTAAAAGCTACATTAATCTTACGTAAAGCTTACGTGTAAAAGCTATGTTAAATACGTTTATACATACATAAAGCTTAAGTGAGCATACTTTTATACAAGTAATTGCCACTTACTTGTATAAAAGTATGCCTCGTCTATCACAACGAATACAATAAAATATAATATAAATAAATCAATAAATACTGACAAAAATGTCAGCACTAATTTATTTGGTCATTAGTAATTTTCTATTAAAATAGTAAAATCTTTTTCTATTACATGACGAATTTTTAGAACAATATGAATCAGAAGAGAGAGTCTCGCCATTTTCTCTGTATTAAATCTAGTGCAAGTTCATAAGACTAACCTGTTTTATTTTTTTTCAAACTAAGCACTGGTTATATGATTTAAAACATTTTTAATAAAATTGAAAAGATTAATTCTTTGAAAATTGGTTAATATTTTTTTCGTGCGATTTACTAACCAAATGTAGCATAGAACACTATCACTGAATTACATATTCGTTAGTCATTTTAAACAAAAGAAACAATTCAAAAGGAATTTCTTAATAATTTATTAATTTGTAATTCATTAATTAATTACTTCTGCTACTGTAATTTAAGTAATGTAAAAAATCAAACTTAGATTTAAAAAAAAAAAATTTCAAGTTTCAATAACTTTTTTTCTAAAAATTGAACAAACGTAATGTTTCTGTACCATATTTATATTGAAATAATTAATTTTAATCTCAGATGAAAATAATTTATTAAAAATTATTTGTCTTTATACAATAAATTCACTGAAAAGGAGAACCAATTTTCATATATTAATGTAAATCTAATATATTAGAAAAGCTATATAAAATCTTATTAAAAGAAATCCAAGGACACGAATGCATATTAACAAAAATTCTTTATAGCTGTATAATGTCTTGGCGAAATATTTTTCTTAATGATTTCTTAATTTGTTATTTATTAAATAATTATTTATGCTACTACAATTTAAGTAATCTATAAAGAATCAAACTTAGATTTTAAAAAATATAAAGTTTCAATAATTTTAATTTAAAATTGAACAATCGTAATGTTTCTGTGCCATATTTAAATTAAAATAATGAACTTTAATCTCAGATGAAATTAATTTATTAAAAATGATTTGTCTTTTATACAATACATTTACTAAAAGGAGAACCAATTTTAATATATTAATGTAAATCTAATATATTAAAAAATATATTAAAAAATAAATCTAAAAACTATATACTAACTTATTAAAAGAAATCGAAGGATACGAAAGCATGTTAACAAAAATTCTTTATGGCTGTATAATTAATGTCTTGGCGAAATATTTTCTTCGCCAAAATATATTAAAAAAATTCAGCTTTAAGTGTGATGCATATGTCGGAAATGTGAGAAGATTGGTTTTCAGTCCAACCAACTTACCTAGACATTCTATGTTCTGACACGTACGGTCGCAGTCAAAGCCTAATCTCAAATTCATTCCTTATGGTATTGAAGTTCGAGGTTATTTACTTGAATATTTTATTCCTTTTTCTTAGCAGAAGCAAGCTGCTTTCTATTGAGACAGACGGTAAGTTTTTTTTAATGCATATGATGTCTGATTTTAAGAGTCGTATATCTGGGTAACAATAACTTTTATAAATGGCATACAGTAGATTTATGGAATAATATATAAGCTGTAAGTAATATTATGCTTATGGAAATTATATTAAAGGATATTATGGTAATAAAATGATAATTTTTATGTTTGATATTTATTAAAAATTTTATAATTAAATTAAATTTTTTTTTTTATGTCTGCAATTTCTACCCGTCTTTAGTTCTTCAGCATATTCTTATTGGCATTTTTTAACTTTGCAGTTTTTAGTACTTATTAATTTTATATTTTGTAAATTTTTCAATTAATCTGCATTTTATAAGTAATTAATACTACAAAAATATTGTAATATTCCATTTTAAAATATAATCGTTCGCCTTCATTTAATGAAAAAAATAAAGTTTTAAGTGATTATTTTTTCAGGCTTTTATATAAGCACTCCTGTTTATTTTAACCCGCAATAACAATTGTTTTCAGTATACGGTCTTATTTAAAAATGTAATTAAAAATATCATTTTTATTTTACAGTTTTATTACCTAAGTTTTTTTTTTTTTTATGTTTGCAATGAAAGAATTATTTTCATATAACAACAAAAATTATGAAGAATTGTAAAATAAAGAAAATGTTGAAAAAAATTTATTTCAGCATTTCTCTCTGTGTTTACAAAAATTAAAACTCAACCAATCTTTGTCAGATTGTGTTCTTTTGTATACTTGTTTAATGAAAAGTATGGTGATTTATTTTCCAGAATTATCAACTTGAAATAAAATAAGTTGATATTATTTTAGCGAAGATATTAGTTGACATTATTAGTTGATTATTTCTTCTAATAATTTTTCGTTTTTTGGTTGAAGTTTGGATATGGAGCCCGAAAATGAAGGAAGCCCTCTTTACCCCAAAATTCAAATTTTTTGAATAAACGCAAATGTTTATGCAGAAGGATACCAAAGGAGATAACAATTACTGCCTTCATTCTCATGTAATTACAGTTATTTTATTTTTGTTATTAGTATACTTTAATACAACAAATATTTTAGAAAATAATAAAAATTTTATCACATAAAGTAAATCAAAGTTTATGAATTAAATAAAATGTAAATTTTATGATAAGTTAGATTTATTTATTTATTGCCTTTAATAAAATGCAATTATTTAATTTGTGGATAATATTATTTACCTCTGGTAGTTTAATTTTTTTTTTCCCAAAAATATTTATTTTTATAGGACATTTGTTATAAATAATTGCTTCATAATATATAATATATCTCACTTAGATGAAATTTACCATAAAAAAAAAAATACTTTAAAATATTTTGGTGTCATGTATTGAGTAAAGACATTAAATAATTTGTTTCTGTTTTTCGTATGGATTAAATGAAGGGTTTATATAAGACTTTTTTTATTTTAAATATATTTCTGTAAGTGAAAAATTATACACGAATTTTAAATGCTTTATTTTATAATTAAAAGGTAATCTTATTCTTAAAAAAATAGATTTTTGTTTTTTGACTATTTTCTTAACCCCCATATATTTAGCATTTACATACATTGAGATTAACGAGTAACTACTATCTCTAATGTGTATATTTTTAAATAATATTGACTGTTCTATAAAAATATTTCAGAAAAATACAGGACACTTTCAGTACAAAATAGTCAAAAGGAGAAAAATGTATTAGACTGTTCCAAACTATAGTTGTCAGAATTAAACAAAATTATTAAAATTATTGTTATTTCAAGTTCTTTCAGCTAAAATATTTGATTTATATTGTTTTAAAATATAAAATATATAAATTGTATATTTTTATGGTATATTACTTAAAGATAAATTGTTTATATATTTCATTTACTAAGGCACTAACATGTAATTTCTATGAATTTAATTTTTTTAAAAATTTTTGTTATTATCTAATTTAAACAAAATTATTACACGGGGTAAAAGTTTCTTCAGATTTTAATAAAATATTGATAAATTTTTAAAAATATTTTTCATTTCATTTAGTTTCAAAAAAATAAATTTATGTACAGGATTTTATGTAAAAAAAAAAATTCTACCCGTCTTTTGTTCTTCAGCATATTTTTATTAGTATTTTTAAACTTTACAATTTTTTAGTACTTATTAATTTTACATTTTTTGTAAATTTTTCAATTCTTCTGCATTTGGTAAGTAATTTATAGTATTATCTGCTAATATAAAAAACAGACACTTAAAAGGATTGTTAAAATTTTTCTTTCGTTACTGAAGTTTTTAGTGATGTATTATCTTTCAATCTGATTTGAACAGTTTTTCTGAAAATGAATTTTATTGAAAATTTGATGGATTATTGTTATGCCCATTTCAGACACGTACAGACAAGACCTATATTGTCCTTTTGAGTACAGACAAGTCCTATATTGGATCAAGAATTCCAATACCATTTTACTAGTCCTCAACATTAAGTTTGAATAAATGTTCTAAGGAGGGAGTTTATCAAAGATATGAAAGAAATGTTGTAGAAAATGTAAAATTCAGGATGTTTTGGGATGGAAACATATTCGGGATTAATGTTTGGTAGCTTTTATATTATAAATAAGCTCTACTATTAACTGAATCCATACTGCGTAAATTTCTGTATCTTTGTAATATCGTATTATTGTTTGTTATGTTTCCATTGGTATTTATTTCTTAAATACAGGAGAGTTTAGGTGACATTTAAACAATCGTGAAACAACATAGCCAAATGCCTAAGTTCTCTTTTCTCAGAATGCTGAAATAAGCCCTGAACCTTCTATTGATCTGGTTTATCTTTTTCAGTTAGATATGTCATTATGTATAGGAATTTTTGAAGATTTTCAAAAGAAACACAGAATGTAATTTAGATAAAGATTTTTTCTATCAAAAACCAAACTCATTTAGTTGAAGTGTTAAATAAATAAATTTACATTTGTCTGGACTCATAATCTAATCAGTATTATGAATTTTCAGGTTGTTTTTGGTATCCGTCACTTTGCTCATAGTACTGGAGAACATGAAAACAACAGAAGAAGTTATTACAGTTGATGAAAATTTGCTTGGTATGAACTTTATTACAATCGGATATGATAATAAAAACTATTTGAAATAACTTCTTTTTAACCTTACTGCTTATTTTTCAGGATCTCCATTAGCAAATAAAAGAAAATACAGACAAGTCCTGGAAAAATAATAACAATCAAAGTAAAGCAGAAAAGTTTATTAATATAAAAACGGATAAAATACACACCTGGCTGGAGGATTTGGAAAAAGATAATGACACTGAAAGTAAACAAGCAAAGTTTATTAGTAAAAGTTAGATAAAGTAAAATCTTGGTTGGAGCAGTGGAAAACGACTTACCATGTAGGTCAGTATAAATCAGACTATTACAAAACTTACTGATATGAAACTTTATAAATAACAAATTTACACTTCATCACGAAATAATGAATAACAACGCAGAAAAAAAAAGAAAAGTGAAATATTACTTAACGCTTCTTTTTTTCTAAGTCGTTTATAAAGATATGCTCTTTGAATTAAAACTTCCGTGGTTGATACGTGCTTCATCGGTAAATTTAAAAAAAATGAATACTTAAGTTCAGCCGAGCTTACATACGTGTTTGTGATCATATGAACACGTTTCTACACACATGTTTTAACACGTGTTGTGATTCGCAGTATATTTGTCGGTTAATCTTTGAATCTATTTTTAATACTTCTTGATAAATATCTTATATAGAATAACTAGAACTTTATGCATAAGATTCGAGCTATTTTTAGACTATCTTTTTAATCTACAGATTTGTGAGATTTTATGGCTAAAAAAAAAGTGACCTAATTAAAAGAACATTTTCACTGATGATTAGATCATTGGAGTATATTTTTAGTTTATTTGTGAAAAATTATTTAATTATACTTAACATATCATAGCAAAGGATATTTTAGACACTATAAATTTCACTATGGAAAATAATAACAATCAAAGTAAAGCAGAAAAATTTATTAATATAAAAACGGATGAAATAAACCCCTGGTTGGAGGATTTGGAAAAAATAATGACACTGAAATTGAAGAAGTAAAATTTATTAATAAAAAGTTAAATCTTAAAGTAAAATCTTGTTTGGAGCAGTGGAAAAAGACTTACCATGTAGGCCAGTATAAATCAGACTATTAAAAATTACTGACATTAAACTTTATAAATAAAAGATTTAAATTTGAATTATTACGACACAATGAATAAAAATAGAGAAGAGAAAAAGTGAAAAATTATGCAACGCTTCTTTTTTATACGTCGTTTATAAAGATATGCTCTTTGAATTATAATTTCCGCGGATGATACGTGCTTCATTGGTAGATTTAAAAAATGAATATTTAAGTTCAGCCGAGCTTACACATGTTTGTGGTCATATGAACACGTTTCTCCACACATGCCTTAACACGTGTTGTGATTCATAGTATGCTAGTTTGTTAATCATTCAATCTATTTTAATACTTTTCGATAAATATCTTATATAGCATACCTAGAACTTTATGCATAAAATTGGAGCTATTTTTAGACTATTTTTTAATATGCTTATTTGTGAGATTTTATGGCTAAAAAAAAGTGACCTAATTAAAGACATTTTTCCCTGAATAGATCACTGGAGAATATTTTTAGCTTTAATTGTACTTAATATATCGCTTTGATATTTTAGCACTATAAACTTGGCCATGGAAAATAATTTTAAACATTATGACCTGAATCCTTCATAAAATATAATAATAATTCTCTTTATATAATTTTCTATAAATAATAATTCTCTATAAATAATAATTCTCTGATAGAATGAAACATCGAGTAATGAATAATAAACGAATGCATTTGTTTAGTATAGCAATCACAAAGTTTCGGGAAAACTTATGAAAACTTAAGAAAATTGGATATTATTTCAGTTATAATTTGTAATTTCTAAATGATAGGTCTAGAATTATATTGAATCTCAATAAGTTATTCGGAAATAAGTGAATGAGTGAAACTATAGTATTTCTCTGTGTTATATCAGAAATGTGAAACGGTTCAATAAAATAAAATTTCAATCGTATTAAAAGTAATTTTTAAACATAATTTGTTAATTAACATAACAATACTTTAATTGTCTTCTATAAAAGCGGAGTTTTGTTTTAGAATTTGAATAGAATTATATTCAAACTCAATTAGTGAAGTTCGCAACTTATGCTTTTAATTTACAGCGATTCATTATTGGGATAAAATAACATTATTTATAGAAGTGCATTCACAAGTGTATATTAATTGTGAATTTGTTTTAGAAGACATAAATTATTGGTGAATAGTATTTTTTATTATAAAAAAGTTAAATAAATCATAACTAAATTTAATTCATAACAGAGTCCATGCTTTTTGTCATAACAATAGCGTTGGACAATCCGATCTCAGAATTGTCTCACAACTGAGTAGAATTTGCCAAAAAAGTGAATGAGACGTGCTTAAGAGGAGAGACTATGAGTGAATACAAGTTTGTGAGAGTCAACATCTTTATCGAAGGCAGTACTCTCATATGGTAGAAACAGCTTTTAAAGCAGTTTTGGGTGAAAAACTAACTAATTTTTGTTAAACACTGCGCCTCCAAAGTTCCAGAAATTCTCAAACAAATTTTTCACTTTTTTCTAACAAACACGAACTAGAAGCAGCGACCAAATTCTATAAAATCCAAAATCTGTAAGTCCTGCCGATGTTCCAATTACACTAAAAATGGATCTGTCACATCTAAAATTACTTGGTGGAATAATGAGCCAGTTCAATTACATTTTTATGATAAAATGTTTTTTATCATGCATGCTTTATTTTGAAGTTGAAAGATTAAATTCTTTTTGAGTTTCATTCTAATTTATGGAATTTTCCTCCTATCCTTAAATCAAGATTCATTTAAGGCAAAAAATAAATTGAATTATTTATCATTATTTTTCGTACCTAATTACATGCAATACATTTAGTTCTACATTGTGATACATTTAGTTAGTTTAAAAATCATTTAGCTATTTTTTTGAAGTAATTGAATATAACGTTTAGTTATATATATTACACATTATTTTAAAAAAGTAATATTTAAAATTTCTTTGTTGATGACGTTACCAATTAGTACTTTTATTATTATTTTACTAGACAAATTCAAAGATTCCATGGAAAACTTGTAGCTGCTGAGCAAAAATTATTAGGTAAGATTTTTTTGAAATTTTTTTGCAGGGTATTGAAAATCCTGTTTGATAATAAAAAGAACATAATAATTGTCAATCAAATTACTCAAAATCTTATACTTTGTCTTTTTTTATGGTAATAAATCTTATGACGCTTTCTTTTCTGTAGATCTTTTGAAGAGCTTTCAAAAATGCTACTGATAAACCTTTTAACAGAAGAGGGATTTGTGGGGTAAAAGCAAAATATATCTTCTACATTTTTGTACTTTTACATAAATTAAATAATATAATATAAAATTAAAAATAAATAAAAAGTATATAAAAATATATATCTCTACGTATAATTTAGCAAAAGCCTCTATCTCTTCTTAATAATATGAATACAAGAAGGAGATACATTTTTAGCTGACTTTATTTTTTCTGTGATACAACTTTGGAAGAAGCATTGATCAGCAACTGTTTACAATTATTTATTTTTATTTTTGACAGAAATATTGGAGGACACTTTTGAAAATAAACCAAATATAAATCTGAAGATGGCAAGAAGTATACTAGGTAAGATTTGTCATTTTATTTTATACTTATAATTATGGAGAATAGAAAGAGAGAGAGTAGCTCCTACTTTTAAAAACTATTTAGTTTTTTGTAGTACATTAAAACTTTATGCAGTTTTAGAAACTTTCTAAGCGAAGTAGTATTAAAACACAAAGAA